>PVJL010012269.1:0-17009 GCA_004026885.1 Lyroderma lyra
TGTCTGGAGCTCAGTCACACAGGTGGCGTTGCCCTCTCTCGCTTTCGTCTGCCGGGAATCCCTTCTTTGGAGAAATACCATCCTAACCCATGTGTCTCCTGGGATTGGCAGTCACACCCCTGCCCCCCGGGTGCTGTGCTGAGTACCTGAGAGGCTGGGAAAGTACGGCTCCAGCATCCACAACGTTCTCTCGGGGCGGATGTTTACCAAAGTCCAGTGAACCGGAGCACCTCTCCGTACTGTCCCTAGAATTGGATGGGAAGGGTGGCTCTTAATCTAGTCGTGTGACCTACAAGCATGTCGGCTGGGCTGTCAGAAGCCATCTTCCCAACCACGTAGACACTGTTTCATTGTGACACCCCAAGAGAGCAACACACAGACTGGGGCAGACGCCAGTGCTGAGGCCGAGGGGGTGAAGAGGGTGTTTCGTTGGGCAGACCTTGGCTCTCCCCCTGATTGGTCGTACCCGTCGGTACTGAGTGCAGGGGACATTTGCTGCCTTCGAGCCTGCGTGGGCACAAACCTGACAGAAGTGACTTAAAACACCTCATTTCTATTTGGATCTGCTTCCCCCATTTGTACCAAACGTAGGCGTGTGAGGCTGTCTTCCTTCTGCCCAGATGATCGCCAGCACCTCAGGGTGGATGGAGGTGCTTCTATCTGGCCACCCTGCAGGAAGTGGCCTCGTGTGCATCCTGTGAGCCCCTGGAACTCTCCAAACTTCTCGCCTGGCACCTTCCTGGCACTGGTCCCCAGGCTGTCCTGTGCTAGGACATTTTCTTCAAGGGGCAGCTGCAAAGTCCTGTTTACGATTTGCCGAGGCTCCAGCAGCATGGCTGTCCTCAAGCACTCTCATCAGTTGCTGACATTGTGTGTGACAGCACACAGGGTCTAAAATTCAATTTTTCTGGCACTCAGACATCAGTGCGCAATGATGCAGGTACCATTCGGTGAGACCTAAGACGTACTTGGCCACGAGCAGTTCTTTGAGCGATGGGTCATAAGGGCAACCTGAACGAGATGTCATGTAGAGAAAGACTGATATGATACTGTTAAACACACTTTTGATACTTCGACAGAATGATACTGTTAAACACACTTTTATCGAGGAATTTTAGAACACCATGGTTAGCTGACCCTTAGCTTTCTAAATGCTTCTGATGGTTCCTTTTTATTGATTACTATTATTTTTTTTGTAGTATGAAGAGAGATTTGGCCATGACCCCTTGACAATGCTAGTGGCACCCTATCTCTCTTGACCAGACCTGTGTCTTGTCTTAACCCATTTCCCACTTAGGACAAACAAAGGGCAGCTCGCGGCCACAATCGTTTATTTTACAGAAACGCGGTCTCTGAGGCTGAAGCCGATCCGACTGGTTTGCAATATGAAAATAAAATACGAAAACTGTCCTTGGAGTTATGTCTAAACAGAACTCGTCCCTGATCCTAATGTAACAGAACTGTATATGACGATCGGTATTTAATAATATTTGTTGGGGTGGTAAATTTCAGAGCACGGACCTTCGGGAGAAAAGGTCAGGGCTGTGATCTGCGAGTCATCTCGGGGTCAACGCAGCCGCCGCCAGCCCCGTCGGAGACTGTTCTCGGGGCGAACGCCAAAGGGGTTAAATCGCTGCAAATCTTCCCCCATCGCCGACGCGTTTCACTCCGCTCACGGGCTGGCTCTCTGCCCCACCTGCCTCCCAAGGGACGCTCGGTCTCTCGCCATGAACTTGAAGAACAAACTCAGGCAAACCACGATCTCTGTGCTCTCGGAAAAGGGTTCTCGTCTTTCCACCAAGCCCACGAGGACGGTGCTGAAGGCCGAAGGACCGTGCCCACAGGCGCACGTCAGCGCTTGCGCACTCACGGGGTCACAGGTGTGTCCTTACTGCTCACATACAAGCTCCTGCTCGGGGGTCCAGGACCAGAGGTGGGCCCCCCACATGGCGCGCTTTGACTAAAGCAGATTCTCTGGGAAAAATGCAGGAGAGACATAAGGGCACTTCCTGGGGGCCACTCACACGCACGGCCATGAGCCACGTGCCTCTTCTCTGCCACGTGAGCAAGCGTTGTCTGGTCTGTCCTCAGCACTCCCGGCCCAGCGGGTGTGCAGGACCCTAACGGTCCTGCAGGTCAGGTCGTCAGACACCGTCCAGCATGAGAGGGGACCCAGTCCGGTTCCAGGATCACGTGTGAGAGGCGGAAGGGACACACGGATGTCCTCCTCAGACCCAGAACTCTGCAACACCCCAGGAAGGTCGGGCTGACCCACATTCAAAAGTAAATGCCAACCGCCTTTCCGGGCTAAACACAAACCCTCTTCAGCATCTCGGGGTGTGGGGTGTCTGCGCCTCTCTTCGCCAGCATTAGCGGACACATGGAAAACTGGCAGCACTTAAATTTCCGGTCCTAAAAGTGACTCAGAAAGCTGGTGAATGTATCACGGCCACTAGAAGGTACTCAGTCCTGCCCAGAGGGGTCGTCCAAGGTCTGTCCACCCAAACACAGGGTCTCAAATACCTGCCTCCTCTGCCTCCAGGATACCCAAGTGAGGGAACTTACTCGTCTTGTTGTCCATGTGAAGGTGGTGGTTTGGGGTATGAGGCCCCGGGGACGCATTTGAATGATGAATGGCATGGGCTTGGTCCCAGGAGTGCTGGGGTCACCAGCATCGCAGGGACCTCTAGGACGGACGTGCGGTCAGTCTCGCGCCGGTGTCAGCTGAGCTCAGCTCGGCCGAGTCAGGCTGACTTTGAGGGTGTTCGAGGGAGGAGCATTTTGCCTCTGCAGCCTTACGAAGATGCGCCACTAGTTAAGACTAAATCGTTGGAGCCAAGAACTTCCATTAGTTGCAGCTGATAAAAGCATTAAAGACATGTTTGACCCTCTTGTTCTGCAAGCTGGAGATGTGCCCATTCTAACATCCGTGCGCCGGAACTCGTAGCCTTAATAGGTTCAGCCTGGCTGCAACTGGTAGCCATCAAAGGCACACTTGCTGGCCCCTGGGACCACCCCTTGTCTCTCGTTTTGTCCAGGGACAGGCTAAACGACTGGTCCTCGCAGACTCTACTCTGGGCACCCAGCACCGACCACCATGGTCCAGCCGCTGAGAGGGCAAAGAGACAGTGGCTCAAAGAGGTTCATTTGCATTTCACAAGTGAGTCCAGGCAGGCCTGACTCTTCCCCTCCTCAGGGACCGGACTCCTTCCTCCCTGCTGCTGAGTGTGGCCCTCGCCCTCCTGGGCCAGGATGGAGTCAGCTCTTGCATCCGTATTCCAAGCATGAGGGTGGAGAAAGGGCGCGATGAACCGAGGAATGTTCTGGATTCGCTCTGAATCCCTCACATACACCCCATCGGCCAGCACGTGTCCCAGGAGCACACCTGTCTACAAGGGGAGATGCAAAATGCACTTTTTACTCTCGGTGGGCACCTGCCTCGTTCTGTTTCTACAGAAAAAAGGAGAAAATGGATTTTTTAAAATTGTTACATGTATGGGGGTGACATTGATTAGTAAAAATTACATAGCCTCCGGGTGTTCAGTTCTACGATCCATTGTCCATGTGCTGCACTGCGCCCCTCACCCAGAGTCAGTTCTCTCTCCGGCACCATGAATTTGACTCCCCCGCCCCCTTGCCCTCGGGTCACCGCTAAACTATCGACCGTGTCCGCGAGTTTCAGAGAGAACAGACTCAAAGGAGGGCCTCTGCTGGAGTGTCATGTCCCTCACAGTGTCAAACGCACCTCCAGGAACACAGTGTGCAAAGTTGTCAGCCACAGTTATCGAGCGGCAAGAACTGTGTGTGGTGCAAGCGTTTGTCCCGCTAACGTGAGCTTGTCACACCGTCGTGGATTCGGGGAGAAGACTGGCTCAGACACAAAGCAAACAAACAAAAGGGACCGTTTATGTATCATGGTGCTAGCAAGGGCGGGGATCAGCCCCTCCGAGCCGGCCACCCAAACCCCAGCTCCCCCAAGGCCAGGTGGCACCCCCACACACGGTGGGCTGTGTTACAGGGGAGCAGCCTTGAGCTGAGGGGACCCGAGTCTTATGAGGGTCTGAGCATTCATTCCTGCAGAGCTTTGTAAAGGCCTAACTTCTCGGCACGGGGGGCTTCTTCCCAGTTTTCTTCCAGGAGGTTTGGCCGCCCAGGCCTTCCTCCTCCTCCCGCTGCGGGGCTCCTTCTGTGGGTGCCCTGGGTGTCTGCACAGCGTCCCTCCGACGTACACTTTCCTGAGCACCTGGGGACGAGTGGCCACAGCCCGGGCCTCGCAGCTGCTGGTGGGGCCTCGCTGGGCTGACGTCCCCTCCGCTCAGAGCCAGCTCCCTGCACGGGACTGAGCCGCAATCCAAAATTAGCCGCCGCCGTTCTCGTGTGTTGGTTAAAAATAGCCCGTGCTGCACCCTTGCTGCCACCAGCCAGCGGCTGTTCCAGCACGTGTTTGTGACGGAGGCGGCCGGTCGCTCACAACCCGCTGCCCAGCCCAGGAGAGCAGCGGGATTTGCCGTTCTCGGCCGATGGGCCACCCCGGCCCGCGGGACGCGGTTCACTCGCCTTTTCTTGGGATTTGCAGGGTCATGTTGTCACAGGGGGACGGCCAGTGAGGCGGGAGGGAGAGCAGGACATGCATCTCACACGATTCTGCAAAGGAGGCAACGAAATGAGCCCGAACAGGGGGGCAACGGCCGTTTTGGTAGCGGGCAGGACCGGAGCTTGGCTGGTGGCAAGCTCACAGGACCGGGCCACCTGGGAGACGGGCAGTCCCCGTCCGAGGCCCAGCCTCTGAGGGAGGAGCTGAGGTGGGGGCTCCCCCCTTTCTCCTTGCTCTGAGTAGGGGACCCCTGGCAGACCCCCGTGCTCTGCGAGGGCTCTGGTCCTATCCCTTTCCTGTTCGGTCCCCTCCTCCTTCCCCTGTGGCTATCTCCTGCTCCCTATGGTCTGACTGATGGGGAGAGGCCAGGAGCCACCGTGCCGAGGGCAGGGAGGGTGCTGGGACCTGGTCGTGGTGGCCTTACCTGGGGATTTGGTTCTTTCTATCTCAGGGGATAGTGGCATGAAGCTATTTTAGGGCTGCATCAGCCTCAGGAATTTTAAAGTTCAGTTTCCTCCAAATAGAGCATCTGAAGACATTTGCTTTCAAGTCGGCAGTGACACTGAACTTGAGAAGGCCCTGCACAGAGAAAGGCCTCTACAAAACCTGCTTTTGGATCTCTGGGTAGGCTGGGAAGGGAGCCAGGCAGGGACCAGAATTCAAGCTGTCCTAAGAGTGGAAATGACACCGGAGAGAGGGGACAGAGCTCCGAGGGGAGTCTTTGGCCAAGCACCTAGCATCCTGGGGGAGCCGCTGCGGACCCTCTTCCCAGGCTCCCTGGAGCCAGTGGCCTCGTATTGAGACGTGATAGATTGGATATTGGAACGCTAAAGTGTGGCTGAAGGCGCGACGAACACAGGCACGGGCACATGGATGTGAACGCTCCTGTCATTTCGGCCCGAGTCGCGGGGAGAGCCGTGCTGTCCTCTGACGGACGGTTCTGCTGATTCCCGGCCCTCCAGTTCCCGACCGGAAGGCTGGGGACCGGCCCCGCCGGCAAACGCCATTTCTGTGTCCTCATCTGCCCAGGACTTGGTCAGCAGCGTGAGTGAAGGAGCAGACGCGTAGTGACGCAGGACACAGGACAGAGCAGATGGGGACCACGACGTGGGCGGGACAGGCTGCAGGCGGGGCTGGGGCGCTGTCACGTGGCGGGCGGGGGGTGGGGGGACCCGTGGGCTCAGGGGGTCCCGTCCTCCACGTGGTCTCTGCTGTGGCTGTCTGGAAGTTCACACAAGTGTTGAATGAGGAGCTCCACGCTGTCACTGTGCCGTGGGACCCAAAAATGTCGTGGCAGGTCCTGACTGCAGGAGACAGGCAGGAGGCGTGAGCAGGGGAGCAGGGGAAGAAGGGAGACGGAGGCAGGCGGACGTGGAGGAGAGCACGCACGGGCGTTTGCGCGGGACGGGTACCGGCTGAGGGACAGAAACGGGGTGGGCGGAGGGCGGCAGGGGGGGCGGGCGCGCCACAGCCGTGTTCCTGAACCACCAGGCCGAAGGCCTCCTGTTGGCGGCTCCCTAGGTCCGTGCAGCAGTCCTGGGGTGCATGCAGGTAAGTCCCGGCTCCAGGTGTGGCCGGGGGCTGCGGGCTCGTGCTGCCTCTGAAGTACAACCAACGTGAGCGTGCTGGCTGACCCTCTCTGTTTGCAGTAATGGCGCCGGGGACATGTTTTCCTCAACCATCCCAGCATCCTGGTCATTTTCCTTGGGAAAGGGGGTCCGCAGACCCAGTCGCCTCTCCGTTGTGTGCATTCGGGACCTCCCCACGTTTCGGTCTTTCCCGCAGAGGATTTTCACTTGCATTTCCCTGTTCTCCAAAGGGAGCTTTGGAGTCCTCCGACTTACGCCAGGGTCAAGGGAGGGTTGGCCAGCCGCTGCGGAAGGTTGACCCCAGAGCCCCTGACGCAATGCTGGGGTCACTACAGGGGTGTGCCGACATTAGCGAGGGGCGCGATCACGGGGCTGGTGTTCCCTTTGCATCGAGAACCTGAGAAGAAGCCTGCACCCGATCAAGGCTGCCGGGGCCTCGGGCTGTGGGGGCCCCTGTGAGGACGGAGTGCTCAGGACAGTGAGCTCCTCGCTGTGCCGGGAGGTCCCAGGGGAGCCACGGGGACCTCGTGGGCTCCCGGGACACAGAGGTGCGGGGGTGCTGATGGTGGGGGAGGGCAGACAGGTGCCCGCCCCTCCCTGGGCTTCCCCCTCGGCCTGTCCTCAAACTCACGCTGGCCATCAAGAGAGAAATTCTGTTGCTTTCAATTTTATATTCCACTAGTTTAATGTTTATTTGGGGACAAGTGGGGAAGGGGTGGGAGAAGGGGGATGGGGGTGGGAGAGGAGGGGGGAAGCTAAATATATGGTGATGGAAAGAGAAGTCACATTAGGTGGTGAACTTATTATACAACAAGATGACAATGCACTGTGGAATTGTATGCCTGAGACCTATGTAATCCTTGCTAACAGATGTCACCCCAATAAGTCTAACAATAAAAAAAAGAAAAAGAAAAATTCTGGAAGCGGCAGCATTCAAGCTCCTGCTGGGGTGAGCAGTGGCCGTGAGACCGGTGACTTCTGTCGCCCGAGTTCAGCTGCTCCCCTCCCCCAGCCGTCCCTGGCCCTTCCTTGCCTGCTTTTGTGATGCCACGATCCCTTCCACCTGTCGGACGTCATCCTGCTATTCCTCCGAAGTCCCTCACTTCCTCTTCAAGCCTTGCAGGACAGACTCAAAGGATGTCACGTAGATCCCCGCCGACTGCCTTGACCGCCTCTTCGGAGCTGGCCCACGCCGACCTCCATACCTCACAGTCATTGACTCAGCCCATGTTTCCCCAGCACCATGGCAGTGCCGGCCCTTGGGTGGTGCAGAGGACATCAAGGTCATCCCCAAAGGGCGACGTGTCAGGTTGCTGCTTACTATGACACAGTACCACTGACTCCGTGACTTAAAACCACGTGCATTTACTGTGTCACGGCTCCGGAGGCCGGAGTCCAAAACGCAGGCGTGGGCAGGGCGGGTTCCTTGGGGAGGCTCCGAGGGAGAACCTGTCCCAGGCCTCTCCCCCACGCCGCGTGGCCGCCAGCGATCCTTGGTGTCCCTTAGCTGGTGGCCGCATTCCTCCATCACCGCCTGGCCTTCTCTGGGGAGACCCTCCCTCTCCTTCCCTTCGTAAGGGGATTTAGGACCCACTTCGGCGCAGGCCGATCTCCTCCTGAGATCACCCCGAATTTGATTACATTTGCAAAGACCCTGCCACTAAGTAAGGTCACGTTCACAGGTGCCAGGGTTCGGGACTTGGGCGTGTCTTCGCCAGCAGGGGCGGGGGCGCAAGTCAACCGTTTATGCGCAGGATATTATTTCTCTTCTCGTGCAGGTTGTTGGGGGTTCGGAGGCAGGAGGGGAGCCATGCTGCCCTCACCAGACTTGCTCCCTGCTCCGGGAATACTGCCTTCTCTCATCATCCGTCCTTCAAGGCGTGGCTCAAACGCGGCCACCTCCACGAAGCCTGCCCCTGGGTCCCCTCCTTCTTTGTCATTCATCCGTGGAGAGTGCACTAGGGTGGGGAGTTCAGTGGCGTGCCCTGCGTGCAGATGGGGTACAGCATCTTTTAGGCAGGTGACCGTGGCTGCTCGGCGGGCGGGGGCCGTCGCCCGGGGTGTGGATCTTCGCCACCCTGCGGGGCAGGACGCTGCTGTCTTCCGAGCTGGGCCGACCCGGTTCTGAGGACGAGCACCAGGCAGGCGCTGGGCTGTGCGTTTCCGTCCTGCTTCCACCGGGCCGCTTCCTGGACTCTTACTCCTGTCTGGCGACACGAGGGCGGCTGCCCCGGGCGTGCTAAGACTCTGACTCCATGATGGTAGCAAGGCTGTCCTACCTCGGACTCCAGGGCTGTGTGAGTGTGAGTGTGCACACCCTATGGCTGGTTTATTATTTTAATTTTGGAGCCTCCCAGTCACCCACCTGTAGCCTGCGGGGGCAGGGTGGAGGGTGGCTGTCCTTCCTCCCACAGGGTCATGACCACCTGCCCCCAATGCTGGAGGTGGTGCCACGGCTCCTCAGGCAGGAGAGAGGGACTCTGCCCTGGGGCTGGCTGAGCGGTGGCCAACACGGTGGATGCCCTTGTGATTCGGAGGAGGCCACCAGGAGAGCTGGCCAGGGCCCAGAGGGGGCACCTGGCACCCTGAGTTGTGGCGAGCGATTGGGCATGGGACATCGGTGGCTTTGCAAAAGGTCATCAGCTGACGGACCAACCCACATGAAGAGTCATTCATTTAATCCAGGCCTGGGTGAGACATTGAGCCAATGAGGGACAGACGCACGGTCTCCTAGGAAACTGCTATCTCTGTTTGTTTTCCTTGAGTATGCTGCAGTTGTTCAAATAAAAAGAAAATAACCTAAAAAGGATGATTCTGACTCTTGTGCTCTCGGAAGGCTGCAAGGTCATTGTCAGGAAGCATTCGATACTCGGGCCTGCAACTTGCACGGGTTTGACCACAGGTCCCCTGGTCCAGTGACCATCACTGCCCTGCTGGACACCTCACAGTGCTTGTGGGTTTCCATCCCAGAGAAGGGGTCTGCTAGGGACGTCCTGTCTCTCAGACTGCTGGCCCCTGTCACTGAGGACAGCAGGTAGGTGGTCAGGGGCCGTCGAGCGGGTCAGGCTTTCTCCTGATGCAGAAAAACCTCAGGGCTTCGGAGTCGTAGAGTTATGATGAGATGCTCGCTAACAAGGCAGTAAAGAAATTTGCTTTTAAAATATACAAATTGCACAGAACTTTCCAGCACCAGGAGAGAAGAAGTGCCTACAAGACCCCCCCCCCCCCCAGAACTTTCCTGCGCTCCTGTTTTCCTAAATGTGGTGTTTTCCCCGGAAGCCCAGCCCCCAGCCCCCCACATGGAGACTTCCGCCCTCGGTGCGGCCCAGGGCCCCGTGCTGCCTGCCGGGCCCCGCTCCGCTCTCTGCCCCTGAGTCCTGCCAAGTCCTCCAGGTCCCAAGACTTCCTTTCTTCTCCAGAGACCAATTATCGCCTACTCTGTCCCGTATTCCTGTCACCTTCAACTTTCTGTCAAGCAGCTGCTTCGCTTTTGTTAACACCTGTTAAGTCCTCCGTGGGATGCCGGGACTTTGCACATCATCTTTACTTAATCAGAACCCCCGTGCCCCCCGGGCACCCAGAGGAGCTGAGGCTGGCTGATGGGAGGCGGAGCTGGGGTGCCGTGCCCCCTGTCCCCGGGGCCTGCCTTCGCCCGCACACGAGGCCACTTCCGTCTGCTTTCGTTTGTCCTGACGATGTCTTGTTTCATCTCTGGAGACGAAATGACTGCATTTCAAACGTTTGGAAGCAGTTGGCCTATTTTACAATAAAGCTAAATTTTGGTAAAATATTTCCATCATAAAATATTATAGGTGTGAGTTAGAAAAACAATCAAGTTCTTCACAGAAAATTTGGTTACCTGTATGTGTATTTAGATACTACATATTCAAACTACTTGATAGGTATGTTTTCCCTTTGCTTTAAAAAAATGGTTAAAAATGGATTTCTGCTAGAGGTTCGTATCGTTAGCATTTTGCTGTGAAATGGGCAGGTAGGTGGCGGTAACTGCGTCTCCCGGCCAGGTACTAGTTTACAATTATGAACTATTTTCACATACGTTCTTACGTTGATAACGCGAGAAAAAGAGGGACCAGGGAGTTAGGTGATTCTTCCAAGGAATGTGTCTGAAGTTTGAGTAAGTTTTGTGATCTTTACAACGTTGTTCTTTTATAATGTTTTTTAATTAGCTACAACTTGACCATGTGAATGACTGAAGCCTGAAATACAAAGAGGTGAGTTAGTAGAACCCTGGACCAAGTCCCAGTGTTTCTAGGCTGTAGATTTTACATGTGTGTTTGCATTTGGCGTTTATGTATTACGAGTGTTATTTTCTGCTGCTTTTTATCAAGGGAGTTCAAAGTTAGTGATCGCATAAACAACAATACAAACAACGGGGACACAAGGGAAGCCAGGGGGCACTGGTCGTGGTGATGGCTTTCTGGGTGTGTGCATATGATCAAAGTCATCGATTTGAGCACATTAAATACGTACAATTCTTTATGTATCAATTACACCTCAAAGCTGTTGAAAATATAAGAAATAATTCCCAAAGTTAGTGATGGCAAAGGCTATCTATCCTTAGACCTTAAATCATGTCTGTATTTTAGATTCCTTTTGCTTTGTATAAGTGTATGGGTGGTTCGAGAACCATTTCTCATTGAACAAGTACTACTTACAAGTCCTACTTACACTGAAGTGCGTCACCTTTGGATAATGGGTTGGTGGTTTTGGTGCAAGTCGGATTTCAGAAAAATAAATTGATTTCTTAAAATCTTTAACTGAGGTGTATGGCAGCGGGGGAACTGCTGCTAATGGAATATTGAGCACAAGCAGGAAAGGGGTGAAAAGTTATTTTCTTGCAGCAACCTGTCTGGACTGCCTACTCTTTCCTGGTCTTGAGTGACCCATCAGACATAAGCTGTGTTTTTCTGGGCTATTGATTTATACTTTTTGGGAGAATGGAATGGTCTAGTCAAGGCAGTCAAAACTGTTGGCATGCCTGAGGCTGAATCCTACCGTTTCATGAAAAAAATCTTCAAAAGGCTTTCCTCCCTCCCTCCCTCCCTTTCTTATGACTCCAGTGCCTACCCATGCCAGGTCTCAGAGGTTTTAATGAGCGCTGGATACCGGTAGAAGGTTCACAGCCGAATCCAACAGCCTCCTCGCTAACGACCCTTTATGATACGTCCACATTACGTGGTGTCTCGGCATACGTCCAAGACGCTCTCCCTGTTCTATTTCTAACTCCACGTATTGACTGAAGTCCTCTGTCTCTTTTTGGTCCTTGGCCACCTTCAGAGTGTCATCTCACACATTTCTGTTTACAGAGGTATTTTGTATTTTCTGGTCATATTTCTTCTAATACATTGTCTAACAGGTTTTTAGTAATATAGAATAAAATTATAGCATTTTATATTTATTTTGAACCTGACAAACTATCTGCACTCTCTAATTAATTATGATGTCTTTTAAAAAATAGATTCTTGTTTTTTTTCCTGGAAATACAATGATGTCTTTTGAAAATATGATGCTTTTGCCTCTTTCTTAATGGGTTTTCCTTTATTTTCTAAATCTTGCTTTATAAAGTCTTAGTTCAACTTCCAGAAACATGATAAACACTAGTGAACTTATCAGGCAAAACAGTCTTATTTCTGATTTCAGTGGGAATGCTGCTGGACTTTTCATTATGATTTTGCCTCTTGATTTAAGGCAGTCATTTTCTTTCATGTTAACCAACTATTCTTTAATAAAATTTCTATTTTGCGAAGAATTTTAATCTATGAGTTTTGAATAATATCAAAAGCCTTTTAAAAGTATCTATTGAAATATTTGATTTTTTAGGTAATGGATTAATATTGTAATAATAGACATCAATATTAAACTCCATATTTTGCTGAAATGTTCTTTTGATACACTGTTTAATTCAATTTGCCAATATTTTATGATTTGATATCTACTTATATGTATATAACCTTTGTCAGATTTGGTATCAGATTATTTTAGCTATTTATAGTGAATAAGAAAACTTTTCATATTTTTCTGTGCTCTATAGCATTATCATGATAATTTCCTTGAAGCTATAAAAAATTACTTGAATATTTATTACCATATATTTGTAGCCTTTAAAAAAACCAACTTTTAATTTTAGAACAGTTTTAGGTATACAGAGAAACATCTGAGATAACAGAGTGTTTCCATGGACTCCACACCCAACATTCCCTACTGTTAACATCTTACCTCGCAATGGCTGCTTCGTTACAATTAATGAGCCAATATTGATACATTACTATTAACTGAACTCCATTTTTGATTCTGCCTTCCTCAGTTTTTGCCTAGTGTTGTGTGTGTGTGTGTGTGTGTGTGTGTGTGTGTCCCAGGATTCCATTCTAGACACTACATTGCATTTAGTCATGATGTCTTTTATCTCCTCTTGGCTATGGCAATTCCTCAGACTTTTCTTGTTTTTGATGAACTTGACAGTTTTGAGGAGTCTTGGTCATGTATTTTTTTGAATGTCCCTCTATTGGGATTTGTCTGAAGGTTTTTCTCATAGTTAAGTGTGGGTGATGGGTTTTGGAAAGGATGACCACAGAGGTAAAGTGCCTTTCATATCACATCACATCACCTCACCTCACCTCACCTCACCTCACCTCACCTCACCTCACCACATCATCACATCCCATCCCATCCCATCACATCACATCACATCACCTCACCTCACCTCACCTCACCTCACCTCACCTCACCTCACCATATCACATCATCACATCACATCACATCACATCACATCACCTCACCTCACCTCACCTCACCTCACCTCACCTCACCTCACCACATCATCACATCCCATCCCATCCCATCCCATCACATCACATCCCTCACCTCATGGGTGTGTACTATCAACCTAACTTATCACCTGGCTAATGTCCTGTTAGATTTATTCACTAGAAATCTACCCCACCCTCTTCATGCATTTTTAGTCTTTGGATGGAAGTCACTGTGCAGCCCACCCTTGGGGAGTTCTAGTCCATCTCCTTGAGAACAGAGCAGCTACTTCACTTATTTTGAATTCTTCTGCCTGGGAGATTTGTCTCTTCCATTTATTTCTCCAATTACTTATTTATATCAGTACGGACTCATGGATATTGATCTTAAATTTTGGGTCATGATCCAATAATACTGTATTTTCTTGCTCACATTGATCCAGTTTTGGGATATTGGGAATGATTTCAGTTGCTTCCTGTGTCCATTGACATGGCAGGTTGTCTTTATTTTTTTCTGAGCATTTCCTTACTTCCTGGCATTATAAGATGCTCCAAGCCCATCCTGTCCTGAAATAGCCATTTCTCTAAGGATCCCTGATTCCTTTTATTGGAAAATGATATTAGGAACCAAGATATGTGTTTTGGCAGTTTGTGGCCCTTTTTGGAAAGTAATTTTTTGGGGGTAGGGGGTAGTTCCCTGGTTGGGAATTGAACCCAGGCCACGGTATTGAGAGCACCGAAGCCTAGCCACTACACCACCAGGGAGCCCCGGAAGGTAATTTTTTATGATAAATATTTTGTACCTTTTCTCAAGTTGACTTTGATAATTCAATTTTTTTTGAAAAACCATCAGTTTTTCTGACATTTTACATTTAAACAGCATACACTTGCATGAAGTGTTTAAATTATTTATAAAAAAGTTATGTCTGTATTATCTCTAGCTGTTTTAAAAATCAGTTCATGGATAAGTTTAACACTTTTACTGGTTGCTTCTTTTCAATTCATTAACTTCTGATTTGATCATTACCATTTCTTCTGTCCTGCTTCCTTGGGAAAGCACTTTTCCAATGGGTTAAGTTTGTAATTTTTTTGAGCAAATACTTTCTCATATAGATGTTATTCTTCCTCTTTTAATACTGAAAGCATTTAAAGAAATAACATTTGCTTTTAAATAGAGATTTGATTATATACCCTGAGGTTTTAAAGCCCTAATTAAAATGACAATTTTTTTAGAAAATTTCCTTTTCTTTACTCTTTAACCAAAAGTTATCTCTGAGGATGTTTTAAAATCTGTGAAAGGAAGTGTTTGATTTAAACTGTTATCAATTTTGAATTTTTTCCCTGTCTTAAGGTAGTAGAGTCCACAGTATAGAGTGTATCAGTGAATTCACAATCATGTTATTTATGTTGCCTGCATCCTTGGTTTTGTGCACGGGACCCATGCACGGAGTCACGGGTTCTGCGTGACCTGTGCACGGAGTCACGGGTCCCGCATGACCCCTACATGGGGTCATGGGTCCCACTCCATTTTCTTTTTTTAGTCAAATGTGCTTTCCATTTCAATTCCCTTTTCTGTACAGATTTTGAGGGTACTCTATTTGTGTCTTGAAGATTTTAGGACTCTTTTATTATAGATTATTCTTTAAATGGATATAATGCTTCTCAATGTCATATTTAACTCATTTTGTCTTAAATTCTGGTTAGTTAATTGTGCTCTAATTTATTTTTTATACGTTTTCCTGACTGATCTTCATTCCTTTTTTTCTTTTTAACTTGTCTGCAGTATTTTATTGTTTTGTCTGTCTTTTGTAAGCAACACATAGATTGATATTATTTATTAACCCCATTCCAAGAGTTTTGTCTTTTAGGTAGGGGGGGACGTTTGCCTGACTAAATATATGATTGTTAAGAATATGTTTAAATTGTATGTAACCCTCTTCTCCTCCTTCCTTTTTGAAAGAAGACATACACCCCCCCCCAAAAAAATGTGATAAATACGAGTGTGTGCCATATTTTCAGTCTCAATTCCCTCAGAGGCCAAGACAAGAATAATCACGTCCCCAGCCTCTCGCGGGCCCATGCAGGCACGTGACCTGGCTCTGCCAATCGGGCGTGTCCGCACCGTGTTGACTCTGGGGAAGGGGCACCTTCCCGTGGAGGGTCTGGGCCTGCGGCACCGGCGCTCGCCGCCATGGGGATCTACACCGGTGGGCACTGCTAAGGTTGTCCTGGGGGTGAACCTCAGTGCCACCCCAGGCTTTGTTCGTGGCTGCCAAGCCCTGTGGCTGACTTGCGTGGACGCCCTTTAACAAATTCCTTTCCAACTTGACACTGACTGATGGGGGGTATCTTCTTGCAGTGAAGAACCTGGAGATGGCGGGAGCCGCATTGAAGCTCTTAGAGCTTGTGACACAAGGCGTGTGGACCGGCAGGGAGGAAGGTGGCTCCCGGCGTCCGCCTGCACCAGTGTGCGACCAGGGGTGAGCACCTGGAGGCCCTGGAGCCGGGCCATGGTGCCTTTCTTCCTGGGTTACCTGGGTTATCCATGATGCTGGGTGAGGTTGAATACAGAGGCCGGCTACGGGCCACCCACTCGTCCCTTAAAACTATGATACAAAAAGTCGACGATACACGTATGTTTCAAATACAGCGTTCAGACTGGTTGGAACGGCCGATTTTTCCTGGAATGCCTGCAGACGTCAATGAAATGATGGTACTTCCTGCTGACGTAGGGTTGAGACTGTCGTGTGAACATTTTCCTGGGGACAGTCACCCAGGTGTGCTAGAGTTGAAAGGTGGCCTCCCATCTCCCATGCAGATGAGAATAGGGCAGCCTTTCTTGGGGACAATCTGCCTTGGATTGGAAGGAGGGTGGGACGTGGGGTGAGTTCTCTGAGCAGCTGCCCTAAAAACCCAGGTCCATGTTTGCTGCAGGTGGGGACAGCTTTCCCAGACACCAGTGTGAGGTTTGCTGGGCTGCTGCCTATTTTGGTCTCTGGTCTTCTCAGAGCCACTGTATCACACAATTCCAGGGACACCCTTGCACTTGGCGATCGTTTCCCCTGGCTGCTCTAACACGTCGTGCCTTACAACACGGATGTCGTGCCTTACAACAACACACATCTTTCAAATCTTACGGTTCTGCAGGTCGGAAGTCTGGTGCTAAAATGATTTTAAACTTAGAGAAAAGTTGCAGAGACAGTACAGAGTTCCTGTTCTTTCACCAGCACCTGCTCTTGCTTAGCTATCGTACAACTCTCCACACTACGGAACTATAGTAACATTGTACATTACCACTAGCTGAATTCTAGATTCTAGGTGGCTTTCACCAGTTTTTCTACGAATATCCTACTCTGTTCCTGGGTTGCACCTCAGACCCACATCGCATTGCACAGAGTCATCATCTCGTCAGTCTAGAACCACCGCCTTTCCTTGCCTTAACACCCGGGCACATTTGAAGACTGCTGGTCAGGTATCTTGTAGAATATCCTTCGGTTTGGGATTGTCTGGTATTTTCTTATGACTTGACCAAAGTTACGCGTTTTGAAGAGGAGTGCCAGGCCTGCCTTTGATCTGAATTTTGTTCAGGGTTATCTGTGTACTTAGCCTTTGTCAGGAGCTCCCACAGGTTGCACGCCCTTTCGGACTGTCCCCCGACCTTTGCTGACGGCTCAGACATAAACTTCCCAACTCAGGTGACCCGTTCCTCGATGCATTTCACTGACGCATACGGGTGGCTTGGTTGCGACTCAGCACATCTAAGACCATCGCCCCTGGAGTTACTGTCTCCCAACAGAACCTCTTACTGTGATGCTTCCGTGTTTCCCCTCAGCCTGAAGCTGATTCCCTCATTCTGACCTCTGGTCTCACGCCTTCCCATTCTGTCCCCCCTGAGGTGGTTTTGGCAATGACAGGAGAGGACGAAGGAGGTGCCTGGCACGGAGCCTGGCACATGATCTGTAGGGTGGGTAACACCAGCCTCTTTCTGGCTGTGCTTGTCTCCTTGTCAGCTCATTCCTACTCATCCATCATCCATGCTGTCATTGGCTAGGACTTGACCTT
>PVJL010012269.1:17109-28718 GCA_004026885.1 Lyroderma lyra
GGCTCAAGTCTCATAATGGCCCCATCAAAAGGTCCAATAGCATCTTCCAGGTCCTTGCTGCCCTGCTCACAGTGTCCCTGGGTCACTGCGCACACTTTCTCCCCGCCGCCCGTCGTGAACAGTCCGTTCTCCGCTCCGAGGTGCTGGCCTCTGCCCAGGGGCTCTGTCCCGCTCTGTGACCTTTCTCTGGGGCCCTCTCTGCATCCGTGATCGCTCTTCCTCTGTCCCTTGTCCTTTCTCTGCCCTTTCTTGCAGACGTTCAACAACAAAGATGCTAACGTCTCCTCTATTCCAAAGAGGGTCCCGCCTTCCTTCTCCCTGAAGCTCTCAGAAGAACGAGACCCCGCTTTGCCTCCAGGTCCCCGACTCCCGCAGTCTGACTCCGTTCCCTTCATGCCATTGATTGCTGCATGTAATAAACTTTTAAGTTTGCCAGGGGTGACCGGGGTGTCTGTCACACTCCCCAGACGTTGCTTTCCGAGGCTCGTCCTGCCCCCAGCTCCCTTGGGGGTGCCGGTTTCAGTGATTCCTCAGCTCTTGCTGTTGACCTTGGCCTCCCAGTGGCAGCTCACACCCGGTGCCTTCCGTTTAGGTGCTGTTCATGGCTCTCTTCTCCTCTCCCTCTCCCCCACAGTCCCCTCATGCTTCTATGGCTGTGACCATTGCTTCCGTGCAAGGGACTCAGAATCGGTATTTCTCGTCCCGGCCCGTCCTGGGACGCCCAGCTCCCAGCCCCGAACCCATGTCTCCCAGAAGCAGCGTCATGTCCTTCCGGTCCTCCTTCCGGTCTTTCCTCCTGTCCCTCCTGCAGGAGGAACCAGCCCAGGACAGCACTCCAGCTTTCTATGAGATGGACTTTCTACCACAGGACCAGGGATCGAGGGGGCCTTTGCAGTTCTCATTTTTTGCAGCCTTTTTTTTTGGTGGCATTTGGCTCTATTTATCTCCTTTGACATCCTTGTCCTTTTATTTCCGTTCTTCTTGTGGGATCCCCCTGGTTTTCATTCTCAGTCCTCACTTCTTATGCTGCGTGTCACCCCGGTTCCTTTGCCCGGTGTCAACACTTCAAGTGCAGCGACGCCCCCAGACTTTAGCTCTGGAGCAGGGCTGTCTGCTGAGCTCCGGACCAGCTGGGTCATCCCATTCGGATGGGTCACAAGCACCTCAGACTGAAGAGGTCCAGAGGGGCTTCATCCGGTCCCCTCTGAAGCCTTCCTCTTCCGGACGCCCTCAGTCAGGGGATGCGAAGGGGTGAGAAAGCGGGGGATCTCGGCACCCCGCCCTCCTGCTCGGCTCCGGCTGAACCCGGAGCCCCTCTTGTGTTGGTCCGCTCCCCGCCACCTCTGGGCCACTGTCCTAGTCCACGTCCTCACCCCTGCAGCCTCCTGGCTGGTCTGCCCACTTCAATTCTTCTTTTCTGGCCACCTACTCTGCGGATGGCAGAGGCAATGCCTCGGAAGCGTCAATCCTGCCTGGTCCGTGTCTGGCCTCCCCCGTGGTGAGCCCGGTTTCTTGGCGGGGCGCCTTAGTTAGCCTCTGGGGCAATAATGCTTCATTGCGGGGTGCTGTGGGGTGCTGCAGGCACAGTCACTCGTTTCAGTGTTGGCGTGTCTGCAGGGCGACTGCGGTTCTGCTGACCCGGTCAGCTGGGCTCGGCTCTGGGCTGTGGCTGGGGTTCAGGTCTGCCGCACATGGGCCGAAGGCGAATTGGTCACTCGATCAGTGTCCTCCACGTGGACGATGACTGGGATATTAGAGGGGGACGGGCACGCTGTCACCTCTGTTCCCCTTCTCTTGGCTAAAGTCACCCGGTGAAGTTCAGCATCGATGGCGAGGAGACTCCTCTGCTCCGGGTGTGCACTCCGCCTGCTCCCGGGGGGTGGGCAGGGGTGTTGGCCTCAGACCCCGAGATGACACACGACTGCGAACAGCGACAGCGTGCGGGGTACGGGAGACGTCCGGCTGCCCTCCGCCCAACAGTCCAGCTCCATCTTTCTCTGGTCTCAAGTCTCCTCCTCTGTGCTAGACCCATTGACCCAGCCACCGTGTGCCTCCTGGCTGAGTCGTCGCTGTCCCCCCTGTGCCCCGCACACACCTTTCCTGTCCCCTCCGCAGCCCCTGGAGAGCTCACTGGGCTCTCCGGACCCAGCACCGGCTCTCCACCTCCAGAGCATCCCCACTCCAGGTGGCAGGGAGTACCCCCAACCCGTGTCCCCGCCAGGCCAGCGTCAGCACTCTCTGCACACATTTGGGGGACGGTTTCATTCTCCCTCGTCTGTCTCTTCCGGTAGGGCGTGAGCCCCCTGACTTCAGGGCGTCATTCTCGGCTGCTTGTCCAGAACCAAGTTCATTCTATACACGCGACACACATGTGTCAGATCCGTGAATGGACGTGTGGGTGGGGGTGACGGCTTCTGAGCATCATCTCATTACCCTGTTCACGTTCCGAGACCCTGGAACATGATAGAATCTTAACACAGATCTAAAAAGTCACATACATGTTCGAACGCATTTCTAGAACAATGACTTTTCTCTATCCACCCTTTGTGACCATCCTCACTTCCTGTCATAGCTAAGCTCGTTCAGGGTTTAACACTGTTTTTCTCGCCTCACATTTTGGATCAATTTGATTCATTTTCTTTCAACAAGCTCTGGACTGGGTGACAATTGGCCAGGAGCCTGGTTTTTCTTGGATTTTTACCTCGGCCTCAGAGCAACTGTCTTTCAGCTGCAAACGATGAGCTCCAACGAGATGCTTTATTGCAATCCCCGAATTAATTTAAATACCCCCCAGTTGTGACTCCGTGTACCTCAGAACCTGTGCGTGGATTGTTTTCTTATTCTGAAAACTGAGGCGAGTAAACTGTTCTCAGTCCAATCCCTGCTGGTCCTGAGGAGCATAAACTTCGACTTCTCAAACTTTGAAATTTGTTTATGTTCAAATGAAGAACTTTACGAATTGAAAATTAAAAAATAAATATGTTAGAATGAATACATGGACTTAGATTTAGCCAGAAATCTGAGCGACATTAGCAATTTATTAATTCACGTTAAACAGGAAATTTGTACTTGTATCTGTCAAATGTAAAAGAACTACATTACATGCCAGGTTTTTTCCCACCTTACATGTGATTCATCTGACACACATTTTTGTGGCCTCAGCTTCCTGTGGGGCACAAGGACCAAACCCTCCGGTGAGTCCTTTCCCATGTGCTCTTACTGGGATGCCCCATGGTTCTTCACACCGGGAGCTCTCCCTCACCGCAGGGAGTAGTAAAGACGAATTGTTCAGTCACATGCCTGTCTCTGGTGGTCCTTGGCTGCAAGTTACTGACAGCACTTAATAGAAAATGCCAAATAACATAATATTAAAAAATATCTTCCCAGATAACACACGATGGATTTGAAGGACCCAAAGTAAATCATAGGAGATTCCAGAACATGCAGGCAGGCAAAGTTGACCCACAACAGACAGCACAGAGCAGAGGTGAACAACGTCTCAAGCTTAGTGTTTCTCCCTTCCTGTCCCACATCTCCCACTCTCTAGCCTGGTGACCTTGAGCAAATCATGCAACTGCACCCGCTATTGTCATGGGGATTATAATGTCACTCCCCAGCGGGCCTGGTGCGAAGACGCAGTGCGATAGCCATAGGCAGCCTACAGAACCGAACCTGGTACCCAGTCCGCCCTCCTGGGTGGTGGCGCTGAAGCTAAACGCAGACCCGTTCTGGGGACCCGTGTGCGCGCTTGGAGACAAGGCCGGCTGCGGAATCCACTTCGGTTGAAAATACATCGTTGCATTTGGATGTGGGGATCTACTTGGAAACAGGCGTTGTCATGCTCGGAAGGGAGCTGGGTCACAAGCTACTGGAGGGCACGTTGTGGGGAGTTGTTACGTACGAGTACGTAGGAAGAAGTTCCCTGGGTCCATGTGAGCAGAACCAGCTGGAAGTCCCGTCGGGAGGATGGACACGACGGCTCTGGGACGGGAAGACGCAGCCCTGCGCCAGCCCGCTGAGGGTCGAGCAAGGCCGCTTAGGGTGGCTCGTTGTGGCGCTGAGGGTCAGGCGGCTGTCCCGAGGCCGAGAACACGCCATCGCGGAGCGGGGAGGGAACTCAGCGCGATGCCGCAGGCTCACGCCTCGCCGCTCTTCGTTTTCTTCTTTTCTTGGTTTCCAAAACGACACCGACTGCAGCTGGCCCGGCAGCCATCTGTCTGGGGCCGTTGGTCAGCGGAGATGCTAATTAAGGGGAAAGAAGATTTGTCATCTGAGAGAATGCTGACAGCTGAGGACTCTCGGGGGACGAAGGGCCTCGTGCGAGGCTGCCTCGTCATGGCTGCGGGTCTGACGGCTGATGCCTTCGCTCTCCGCCGGAAAGGAGAAGGCGTCGGAGGCCGAGGTTGCTGAGGTCCACGGTAAGGACCAGTCCTCGGTCCGCGAGATGGTGAGGGAAGAAGAAGGAGTCCGTGCTGGTTTTGTGTCGCACCTCGAGATGCAAACTCACCCCATCACGCAGGCGTGTGTCATCTCCCGTCAGCACGGGGAGAAGGGCGACATGCATGGAGAGAGTAACCGGTATTCCAGGACGTGGCTGTGACTGTCCCCTTGGCTCAGTTACTGTGGCTAATCTCTTGCCGTGCCTACCTCACACTTCGTCACAGGTGTGTAGGTCTGGGGAGAACAGTAGCTATGGGGTGCGGTACCAGCCACTGCTTACGGCATCCGCTGGGGTGTGTCCCCCTGGACCAAAGTGGCTGCTGTCATTTTACTGCGGTTTTTACGTACCTGAGATCTGCCCTGGGACCCATTTTGCAGTACAACTCAGCGGCATAGATTGCATTCGCGCGGGTGTGCGGCCATCGCTGTTTCTGAAACGAGGTCCTGTGGGGTACGATGGCAGGACTCCTCTGTTAATTTCTCAGAAAATCAAGTCAGCTTTTGAACCCATAATAACCTTTTATTTTGTCCATCTCATATGCCCTCTGGCCCTCAACAATCACACAAATAAAACAAATCACAGCTCTTCCTTGTGGGTTGGGCAAACAGGGGCCTGGGAGCTGAGTAGCACTGTGAACCCCCTCTCCAGTGGTGCCCTCAGAACCTCCTCAGTCCCTTGGGGGACCCCAGAGGCAAGTCCTGCCTGAGCATCAGGTGGGTTCCCGGTGACGGAGAGGAATCGAAAAGAAGAGACCTTGCCCTTTAAGACCAAATGTTTGCTTTTCATCCAAACGTGGCCGAATTATCCCCCACCTCTTCCTCGGGGAAGGCTGCCAAGTCTCTAACAGAAATCGCAGGAGGCCGTCTGCCTCCAGCACGTCAGTAGACAAACCTATTTAAGGTGCATCTCTCCCCTCGGGCCAATGGAATTAGAAAGGAGCACCAACTAAGTTAAATCGGAATTATTTTTGAAGCAATTTAACCTCATTCGGCATATTTCAATTCATTTAAAATTAGGAATAAGGCTTCGTGATTATTGGACGTAGTTTACATTCAACTCCGGGGAGTTCATATGAGGCTGAGAAGACCAGAGCCTGTTCTTGCGTGCCCCCGGCCTTCTCTTCCCAGGAACCACCTGCCGCTGAGGAATTGTCTCCATGCTTATTCAGTGCCGCTTGTTAACCGCTCTGGGGACCCTAGCAAAACAAATGCTTTATAAAAGAAAACCTAAGGGAGACCTGTGCTCCGTGGGGCTCTCCGGGCTCCGCACGTCCAGGTGCACAAGCACCTGCACGCACTCGGAGGGACTTAGCAGGCGTGGGTGCAGGTGTGCAGAGCAGACAGGCACACGCTGTCCCTGCTGGGTGCTAATGGTGAAACAACCTGTGACACTTTAGACGAGCTTTAGATTTACCGACTCTAAAGACAAGATGCACGTGCAATGGTTGGGCTGTGTGAGTTTGCCTTCTGTTCTCACTTCGGGGTCTTTCTGCGTCACGAGGACGGGCTGCTTGGATAGGGCTACAGAGAGGTGTACGTTGAGCCCAGGGAGTTAGAAAGGACACCGATGGCTTTACGAGGAGAAGAGGAACAGACAGGGACAGGGGACAAGGGACGTGGTCGGCCTGCCATGGGAAAGGAGAAGGCTGGCGCACAGGTGGAACCGTCACCCACAGATGGTCCCCCGGGTGGTGTCAGTCCTCGTAATAATCCCCAGTCACAACCCCACCACTCATTGTGAACAAAGACCACCTCGAGGGGCTCTTCTGGGTCCTTCTCTGGCTGACCCTTGGTCCCGAGCTGTCTTGCCCATCACTTGGGTCAGATGATGAGAAAAAGGGAAAAACCCAGGTGAGCACGTGCCCAGAACAGTAGAGCAGATACAGACGTTTCCCTTGGGGAATACGACCCTTGGACTTTTGTAAAAAGCAATGAGGTTTTTATCACAGGAGAAACCAGTCAGTGTGGGTTTGCTTTCGCTCAGGGTTTAGCATTGTTTTGCTCACTGTTGGTCCAAATAAAAGCGACAGTAACCCATGAGCTACAGAAAAGTGGTGCTGGTGACTGTCACGACATCAGTGCCTTGGCCTCTGCGGGTCCGAACACGGCTCTGCCCTGGGCCAGCCGTCACGCCTCGTCAGATGCAGCGTTTTGGACGCAGGGTTGCAAGGCTCCATCTGCCACTGTGGCCAGTCAGCCTGCCCTGAGAGTCTCTTTGCCTGTCAGTCCTCGGCGGTGACGGGGATGTTGGCAGCACCTCTGTGTCACATGGCCAGTCACAGCATGGACGGCAGCCTGCCATGGCTGTGGGGGCCTGGTAGAGGGGCTCCTCTGTGCTGATGGTGTGCAAACAAGCACAGCATCAGAGGCCAGTGCAGGGGAGGCAGCTGAGGGCGCAGGGTCCAGACGAATGCCATCGCCGGGGCCCTCGCCAATGCTGGAGGTCATGTGGTGGCGGCGGGGCTGGGAGGGCTGCCAATGGGACACAGGGAGCCTCCCAGCTTTCTCTAGGGGACAGGAGGAAGGGAGCCTGAATTTCAAAAGTCCCATGAGTGGGGGTGTCGTCCCGTGATTGTCCCCATCCTGCCTCGACCAAATCCCGGCTGGCGCGTCCTGGGCACCTCAGCTGCGTACAGGAGTGTTTCCCGAGGCCAAGGCCCTCCAGGTCTCGTCACGGTTTACAATATGGTGTTTTTGTTTTTGGTGTGAAGTTATTTAGTCACGCACGGAACCTTCAAGCCACCAAAATAAAGCTCTCAACGTCTATTGACCCCATGGGAGTTCTCAGATCCTCTCAGCTATGGGACTCAGGGGACCGGAAAAGGACACGTTAGGCCAGGCGGCCGTGACACCACGTCTTTGCTAACGACGACTTTGGGAACCGCTGAGAGGCCTTCCTTCGGTCGCTGCAGAAGAGCACGCACGTTTCACCACGGAAGTCAGCGTGGCTGCCAGAACGTTTGAGCACGCTTAGGTGTGGGGGTGCATGGTTTGCGGGGTGAGGGCGTCCGAGGAGAGTTCATTACGGGCAGTGGGTTATTCACATGAGCCCGGGCACTTCTATTTTGGGGTACAACTAGCAAGCTAGCTCCTGCCCAAAGGCCGGAGGAAAAAGGTGGGACGGACACGAACAGGCAGCAGAAGTTAGCTCTCCCCGGAGGCTTCTCGGCTGTCAGAGAAAACGGTCCAGCACTAAAGAAATGTGACCCTGACATCTCGTGACCGAGAGTGACAGGCGTAATGGGTTTAGTTTCTTCCAAGAGATACTGAATTCAATGGAAATTTAATGGTTGTTGGCTCTAAAACCACGAGGTGGTTCCAGCTGTAACACGCATCTCCCTGTCCCCCTGTCCCTCTGTTCTGTACCTTGTCTCCAGCTGAGTGTGGCCAAGGGGGGGGTCACAGGCTCAGGAGAACTGGTCACCCCCAGTGCCGGGGGACTCGTTTCTGCCAGATGTTAACCTGCGTTGCCTTGGCTTTCCTTTCATGTTTGTCCCTAGTCGTCACCTCTGACTGGGTGGCATCTCAGTGGGCATCCCAGAGAGGCTGGCGAGGACGCGGCAACACCCTGAGTGGCTCCCTGTGGTCACTCGGTGTCACAAACGTTCACTTCCATGTTTGTCTCCTGTTGCATTATACTGCGTGGGGGCGCAGCGCCAATGGGTGACGGATCCACGCTGCGTGTCCTTAAATAGGTTCTCGATGGAGCAGAACGGCCCCTTCACACAAGAGTGGCAACGCTGCGCTGGCACCTGCGCTCCCCACCGTGTGGAGCCACCCGGGGCCCTCTGCCTGCCGTGAGCCGGACTGTCGCGTAGTGGAGGTTTTACGGTATTTGCACCTTTTTGGTGCTGAAAAATATCAGACCGAATCGACCCTCTGGGCCCCCAGGTGTGTGGTGGTTCCGGCTCCGGCACTTGCATAGCCGGGAGCGACTACAGCCTTGGGCACACCCCGAAGGCACCCTCAGGGCCCGTGCTGGGAGGTCAAAGAGTGTCACAGTGTAGGGCAAGGTCAGCTTCTGATCTCACGGGAGGTCTCCTGAGGGACCTCGGAACGATCTGTTTGGAGCAGGTGACCTGATGAGACTTGGGGTAGGCCGTCAAGTCCGGAATGACACGGAGGGAGCCCAAGGGGCCCCTTACCGAGTGGGCGTGTCCACCTGGCTGCCCCGGACGTGCTGCCTCCTCAGAGGCCAGAGCCTGGGGATTGGGGGACACCTGTCTGGTTCTCCCCCAGAGCAAAGTGACACTGCACACGGTGTGAATGCTGGCACCGCCTGCCGCCTGCCTGCTCTCTCCTGGTCTCAGGGACCCTCAGGCTGCAGAAGGGCCATGTGAGCAGGAGGTGACACCTTGCAAATCCTCTAATAGATTCTTCTAGAGGATTTCCCTGGATAAGCAATTTTGGGTTTCTAGAATATACTTCAGTGAGTAGTTGATTCTCTTATGCACAGGGATGTTTCTTTAGTACTTCTTGTCCAATTTGCCAACCCTCCCCAAATAAAACACAGCAAGTCTGGGGACCCCTGTGGGTCTGCTCTCTCCCGCACAGTAGACATTCTCAGACTGTGGTTTTGAGAAGCCTGCTGCTCGGGGTCTCCTTTCCCTAGCGGAATGAATCCTTCCTCAGCAGATACTCCTAGGACAGGGGCTACTTGGAGACTGACAAGCGGCCACATGGCAAAGATCTGGTTCTCTTCAGCAGTAAGGAATATGCCCTTGCTTCCCGGAGGTGACATGTGGGCATTTGGATTGTCCAATGACGCTGTTGGGCACGACGGGCCTGCCTGGGAGTTAGTAAAACACCCAGCTAACCGTCGCTCTGCATCCCAGCAGGGGACTCCGGTGAGACGTCACCACGCTGCGTCATCCACACGCTGCTTGCACGTGGTAGTGCGTTCGCGGGCCTTTTGGACAGTACAGGGAGGATGGGCGCGTTCTTGGAGGAAGCTCCACTTCTTTGGGCCTGGCAGGGAAGGGGGCCTTTTTAACAGGCACTTTGGATGCAGCCATGATGCCATGCTTGCTTTTTGCAGCTCTTGTGAGCCAGGACTTCATGACTCTTATTATTGAACTTCTAGAACATTTAACCCATGAAGTGATGTGTAAACTCAGCACCATCTCTTTGAATTACAATTGATGGATTTGGGGACAATGTGGCACTCAAGAGGAGATGTGCTACGTGGGGGATCAACGGCAGAAAACCCACACAGTGAGTCGTCCACCTTTGCTCTCGTAGACAGTGCCGTCAATCACTGTGAGCATCCTCTCAGAATTTGGAGAATGCTGGGTGAGGGGCATCTCATACCTGGGCTTTGCCTGCGAGGTTCCAGTGGTCACACTGTCCTTTCCCTCTCTCGGTAGCAAACACCTGTGATCCATAAAGCCTTGGTGGTAGATGCCTTTGCCGTGGGCTCTTCAGCGCCCTGATTCTTCTTGGAACTGTGTTGCAATTGAACAGCTTGTAAAATTGTGTGAAACCTCTGATTGAAATGGAGCGTGTCATGCTGGATCACCTCTCTCCCTAAAGCACCTTTCTGCATCCCAAAATCTGCTACCGTCAGAAAGAGAGACACTTTCCAAAGAGGTTGTTTGTTTTTAGACATTTTGTGTTGGAAAGTGAAAAACATCACTGTGATCAAATACTAGAGGGGACCCCCAAAACCCGAAATTTATTTATAAAAATTCTGTTTATTCTTGCATGTTTACACTTCAGTCCCCTTCAAAGGACTCTCCGTGGGATGCCACACACCTGTCGAGACGCTTTTTCCACGGCTCAGAACAGTTTCTGAACTCTTCGACTTTGATGCCTTTTAGTGCTTCTGCCATTTTTTGTGTCACCTCGTCCACATCAGCAAAACTTTTCCTTTGAGGACTTTTTTCATCCAGAGAAACAGAAAAAGTTGCTTGGGGTGAGATTGAGTGAACAGGGAGGGTGGAGCACGGGGGTCCTGCTGTTTTTAGGTCCAAAACTGCTGAGCACTCAGCGCGGTGTGGGCGGGTGCGCTGTCACGCTGCACGTTGTCCGTGTCAATCACCCGTCATGCAACGTGCAAACACGCTGAGTCTCCAGAAAAAGTCACTGAAGCCGAACGCAGCCTCTCACATCAGCACCGGCTGGTGCAGGATGCAGACGGGTCCTAGGACACCCACCCAGCGGGGGAGCCTGTGCTCCATGGGGCCCGCCCTCCAGATGAGAGTCCATTGGTTTTGGGTCCCCCTTGTAAATGGTAAATTTCGAGGTGTGCCTGAGATGAAACTCGAACATTCGAGGGCAGAGTTGTTTCGAGCGAGCGGCACTTGGTTTAATGAATTCATTTGTCAAATATCCGTCATGCATCTGCTCCCTGTTACATGCGATGCTGAGTTCTGGAGTCAAATCAGACACAAACTATGTTTTGGAAAAACTTGGTGAAGGTGTTCACAGGTTCAGAGACAACCATGCTCTAAGGAAGAACATGGAAACGCCATGAGAGAGCAGGGGACCACTGGGGACGTTCACAGCGGGGCCTCGTTCTCGATGAACTATGAGGCCGTCTCTTCATAAAGGGACACTCAGAGATGGACAGTGGACACCGGGTAGAAGTTTGATTGACAGGTTTTGCAGGGAGACGTTGTGGCCATAGAGAATGTTCTAAGGCCACTGCTGAGGAAAGGCAGTGGGGGACTGTTGGGGCGATGGCACATTGTCCAGTCTTATTTCAGACGGAGATCCTGGAGAGAACCTGGGAGGCTGAGCTGACAGTTGGGTGACCATATGTCGTCTGCTTCGCCCGAGACAGCCTCGTTCACACCTGTTGTCACCATACACGGGTTAATCATCGTTGCTAACACGTCCCTGCTCTCAGAAATACCCTGGACAGACAGACACTGCGTGCGAGGGGTGCGCTGCCATTTCCCGACTACTATCATTGGTAAGGCGACTTCCTTCCATCCAAAAACAGAGAAAAACGAGTTCCAGAATAACTCCTGGTTAACTGTGACGTGCATTTTTCTTGCCATGTTACGGTGATGGGACAGAGTAGGAAATCTTATGCAATTTAACTGGAAATTTCTAAAGATGGCCCAGGAGCCACACGTCTGTCCTGCCGATAAGCCTGAAATTCATTAATAGTCATAATAATGATGATTGCCAACTTGCATCGATAACTCGATGTGTACTAAGCA
>PVJL010012270.1:0-28183 GCA_004026885.1 Lyroderma lyra
GTGCTGTGAGTGCGGGGGACTCCGAGCATGTCTCACTTGGCCTCCTCTCTCCCCCAGGAGGAGGCTCAGTGGACGCCCCCCACCCCAAACCCAGATCACAGCATGGGAAGCCCCGATCCTGACTCCACAGGAACTCCAAGCATTGATGTTGATGGTCTTTGGACCTTCTATTCGCCATCTGTGAATTTCTGCTTTTTAATTGGCTTTCAGGTAACCAAGAAATGTCCATGTATGTCACAACCAACTGTCCTCAGAGTCCTCTTCAAAGGAATCAGGCCTGTTGCAGTTTTATCAATGAAACAGGCGTCTTGACCCCTTTAGCGAGATGAACCGTGTCAGCATAAACGTGTGCGTGGTGCTTTCGTGGCCACACATTGAAATGGCTAATTTCAGTGACATCGGATGCTAGGACAGCCCCTCAGTCACTAAGCATTACATCGTGGTTGCATTTAGACAGGACATGAACTTGCATGTGGCTGACGGTGCCACTTGCTAGCAATGAATTCTAGTGACCTAAGTAGGAAACAACTTCAAACGAAACAAAACAACTCATAGTGTATTTATCCTGAAACACTCGATTGGCTGAATAATAGTCTGAATAAGTGAAACGCAGCAATGGGTTCATAGTTTCGGTGGAAGATGGTGGCATGTGTACCCCTAACGTTGCAATTAGAAACACGCCCCCCAGGACAGTCTTATAAATACGCATATTCTTGGTCTGAAATCACCACGCTGAATGCCTCCCATTTGCCACAGCTCCTTACAGACCCGGTCACAGAATTATGTCAGCTCATACCCCATGGGGTCGGGGGGGAGCGGGCAAGTCCCTATCAGACCGCTCCGGAGGGAGGGGGCCTGCCCCTGAGCCGGCCGGCCGGCCGTGGGAAGACGGGGCCCGGCCTCCTTCTCCTGACTTCTCCCCGTGTTCTTGAACTGCCAGCAACCAGTCCATGGTTCGTTAACTTGGACCGAAGCTGGATGGCTTGCAAAGCAAATTCTTTTTCAAGAGTGGTGACAAAGGTCTCATTGCTCAAGCGTAATCTAGTGAAACTGCCGAGTCCCCTCTTCTCCCCAGATGCTCAGACTTGCGAGGGCAACAGAAAGCGATGGTTGAGTCTGGGGGTACTGGCACCCAGCCCAGAACTACTTGGAGAATATACAGAAGGTTCCAGAGAAGGCAGTGGCACTGCACGAGGGAGAGAGTCTGGTGCGGTGCTTGGAGCCCAGCTCTCCCGGCTGGAGCTTCTGCCTCAGTTTCCTTGTCTGGACATAGGGTTGCACGTGGGCTCCACCTGAGAAGGTGGTAATGAGTTAGCCGATGCAAAGCACCTCGAACGATGCTCGCCATTTTCTCTCAGAACCTACTGTGTGCCAGGAACTGCACCTACAAAATACACAAAAGAGGCAGAAATCCCTGCCCTCCTAGCTGGGGTGGGAGTGGGCACCCAGGAGACACTCATACGGTTACAGCACCCAGTCGGGTCAGACCTTTGCCAACAGCTTACCCCTGTGCCAGCATTTGGGCACATTCTTCCCGTGGGCCTTTGACTGCGGGTGACACTTCCCCACTATTGTGTCCGGCCAACCAGCAGCCTTCAGTACACACGATGTGCTGCCAGCAACGCAGAATGTCCAGGAGGTGTCCCAACAGCCTCTGCGTGGCCCTGCCCACCTGGCAGTGGCAGGGCCGTGTGTTTTGCATCAGCAGTGAACTGGGTCAAAGTTTAGTCAATCAAAGGTGGTGCGACGACTCGCTGTGGCTGGCCTGGGGTTGGCAGCCGCTCGGTGTTTACCCACAGCTAGCGGTTCAATGATTATCTCCCCGGGTCTACTGGGGTAAGCTGGCCCGAGCATAACTGACCGTGGCCGGGACCCAAAGGCCTGCCCCTGACGTCAGAGACGAGCCTCCTGGGTGGGGACAAGGGGCAGGACCTTTCTCCTCCATGGGGTTTAAAGCCAGGAGGCTCTGCCACCGCACACCAAGCACGCCTTCCCCCTGGGAAAGGACGCTCCCCAGCAGGAAGAGCCCGAAGGAGAGCTTTGGGTCTCCGAGCGAGACCGTCGGAGAGAGGAAAGGTAGGTGGAGCTTTGGAATTCGCCCTTCTGAACTTCCTAGAGATAACACTCACTCGCTCCCCTTCTTTCTTAGGGCTACAGCGGTCTGCAGGTGTGCGACCCAAACAGCGCGGCGAGCTGCTTGGAGGCCGCCCGGCGGCGGTTTTGTTCAGGGAGCCCCTGCTTTCTGTTTCAGGGACCCTTGGCCTCCGTGCTCCACAGCGCAACGCGGCAGACATGCCTCCTCAGCTGCAGAACGGCCTCGACTTCTCGGCCAAAGTCGTGCAGGGCACCCTGGACAGCCTGCCCCAGGCGGTACGGGAGTTTGTGGAGGGCAACGCCAAGCTGTGCCAGCCTGACCACATCCACATCTGCGATGGCTCCGAGGAGGAGAACCGCCAGCTGCTGGAGCACATGGAGGCGCAGGGCACCATCAAGAGGCTGAAGAAGTACGACAACTGGTGAGTGCGGCCTGCGCCCCCCCCCCGCCCGTGTCCACGCCGGCCCTCGGCCCGCGTGCTGGTGGCAGCTGAGGATGAAGACCTCTCGGGGTGGGGGTCACAGAAAAACTTCATAAAAGGAAATGGCCAGGGTCATATGGACTTCAGGTGAATGGTACCCACAGAGCCCAGGTCTTCGGTGAGGTGGCAAGACCACAAACGCTCTCTGCCAACTCGATCCCTGATAAAGATGAAAGGGGGACCGTCCCTGTCCTCAAGGACTGGCTCCCAGCCTCCCGAATGACTCCTGACCGTGGCCCACGGTAGAAAACCGTCGAGTGTGGTCAGCGTGCTCGGCACCTGCCGGGTGGGGGAGGGACATGGTCATGAATGACCCGGTTCCTCCTGCATGTGCTCGGCGGAGGGTACCCAGTGCCCGGGTGCAGGGCAAACCGGCAGCCCTTTCCTCTCCAGTCCTAACCCGCGTACGTTTGACTCTCCCAGCTGGTTGGCTCTCACCGACCCCAGGGACGTGGCCAGAATTGAAAGCAAGACGGTCATCATTACCCAGGAGCAGAGGGATACGGTGCCCATCCCCAAAAGTGGCATCAGCCAGCTGGGCCGCTGGATGTCCGAGGAGGACTTCGAGAAAGCGTTCAATGCCCGGTTCCCAGGCTGCATGAAAGGTAAATAAGACGCTCAAGTTCCTCTCTGGCCTGCGTCTCGCCTGACGGTCACCGCGACAGTGACGGCCGCGCCGCCTGGCCTCAGAGACCCTCAGTTCCGTGTGTGCAATGGGCAACGTGTTGACTGGGTTTTGCAGACTCTTATGGGACCGTGGGGACTATTTCTGCGCATGAGGATTTGAGACGGCTTGGTGGAACCCATTGCGCGTTCCCCAAAACCCCTTCATTTGGGGATTCTGTTTGCTTTCCGGGGGGCGTTTGTAAATCAGGGGGCTGGTGGCAAGCGGGGTACACGGTCGTTGGTGGGGATGTCTGGGGTCGTTGCTCACCTGCTCCCCCTGGCGGACCCCACAGGTCGTACCATGTACGTCATCCCGTTCAGCATGGGGCCCCTGGGCTCCCCTCTGTCCAAGATTGGCATCGAGCTGACAGACTCTCCCTACGTGGTGACCAGCATGCGCATCATGACGAGGATGGGCACGCCTGTCCTGGAGGCCCTGGGCGACGGGGAGTTCATCAAGTGCCTCCATTCCGTGGGGTGCCCTTTGCCTTTGGAAAGTAAGCTCATTAGCTCCGAACCCCAAGCTAGCGTGTTTTGGAAGGAAGCTTCGCCTGTCCCCCGGGGGTCCCCGGGGGGGCCCGGCCAGGCTAACGCGGGGCGTGCTCTCCTGCGCAGGGCCGCTGGTCAACAACTGGGCCTGTAACCCGGAGCTGACGCTCATCGCCCACCTGCCCGACCGCAGGGAGATCATCTCCTTTGGGAGCGGGTACGGCGGAAACTCGCTCCTGGGGAAGAAGTGCTTTGCCCTGAGGATGGCCAGCCGGCTGGCCAAGGAGGAGGGCTGGCTGGCCGAGCACATGCTGGTGAGACGCGGGGGCTCTGGGTGCGAGGCGGGGCGCAGTCCCCGTCACGCAAGGCCGACATGCCCGCGGACCTGCAAGCTCCGTCCGCGGTTATTAGTACACTCGGGGTGCCCCTCCTGCAGGCCCAGAAACCCACCCGACCCACAGAGAGCCTCTGGGCCGCATGCTGCAAAGTATTTGTCTTGATCCCTGAGCAAATAGGTGTGGGAGACTCACATTTGGGGGGCTTCTAGGAACACTCCCCGGCTGCCCCCCTGACCACTGGGAAAGGAAGGGCTGAAGCAGGGGCCTTGTCTCCCACAGATCCTGGGCATCACGAACCCCGAGGGCCAGAAGAAGTACTTTGCAGCCGCATTCCCCAGTGCCTGCGGGAAGACGAACTTGGCCATGATGAACCCCACCCTGCCGGGATGGAAAATAGAGTGTGTGGGCGATGACATCGCCTGGATGAAATTCGACCAGCAAGGTGACCCTTTGAGGCCCAACGGCTGCCAATAATAATTGGACCCAAGTCAACACCCAGCTCTCAGAGCTTGCCTCGCCCCCCGAAGTCCACCCTGTGCGGACTCCCCATTCGGTTATTCCAGATCTTGCCAACTTGTGGAAATAACCGTCCCCATAAGCGTTCTTTCATCTAACGTCCAGGCGGGCGTGACTCGGGGCCCTGGGGCTGCTTGTGGGTGCGATACGTTTGCTGCTGCGGGGGGTGGAGACGGAGGAGGAGCAGAGTTGTGAATATAATCCTGGGATGAGAAACGAACCATATTCTAAGGAGGGGGAGGAGGAAGACTTGAGAATTTGGGACAGAAGTTAGCCGGGCAGCAACTCGGAGTCCGTGTTATGCGTTGCCCCCTGACTCTTCTTTGGCTTAAAATTCCCAGGTAACTTAAGGGCGATCAATCCAGAAAATGGTTTCTTTGGTGTCGCTCCTGGAACCTCCGTGAAGACAAACCCCAATGCCATCAAGACCATCCAGAAGAACACCGTCTTCACCAACGTGGCTGAGACCAGTGACGGGGGCGTGTACTGGGAGGGCATCGACCAGCCGCTGGCCCCGGGCATCCGGCTCACCTCGTGGAAGAATAAGGAGTGGACCCCCGGGGATGGTGAGCCCCCTCGGGAGGCCCCGGTCCTCCAGGCTGTGGGTGCTCCTTGTTGGGGCCAGACGCTAAGGGGTCGCTCCTCTCTTGCTGTTTGTAGGGGAACCTTGTGCCCACCCCAACTCGCGGTTCTGCACGCCTGCCAGCCAGTGCCCCATCATCGACCCCGCCTGGGAGGACCCGGAGGGCGTGCCCATCGAAGGCATCATCTTCGGAGGGCGCCGACCTGCTGGTGAGGCACTCCTTCATCCAGACCGGCAGGACCCCCGAAACCCCCCCTTTTCCGTGACCTTGTCGGAGGTGCCAAAGACCCCAAGCTTCCTGCCCCTTCCGGCCGCCTGGCGCCTCCCTGGGTCCTGGGTCTGACGTAGCTTTGTCCCCTTTCCTTGGGGCCGCGGGGCCTCGCTGCTGTCACGTTGATGGTTTTCTGCGCTTTGGCTTTCGGAAACGCGAGTTGGTGGAATCAGACAGATGTCGTTCTGCCGTGTCTTTCCATTTAGTGACGTGACGCCGGAGGGTCTGAGGGCCAAAGCCTTTAAGGAGTATTTCTTTCTTTGCTGCTAAAGGTGTCCCCCTCGTCTATGAAGCTCTCAACTGGCAGCATGGAGTGTTTGTGGGGGCGGCCATGAGATCGGAGGCCACGGCAGCTGCTGAGCACAAAGGCAAGTCCGAGTCGGGATCTGAACCCCAGGAAGGGTGACGGGCACGTCTGTGTCTCTGTGTCTCTTCTGTCTGTGTCTCCTATCGCTTTCTGTCTCTGTCTGTCTCTCTATCTCTCTGTGTGTGTTGAGAGAAAGAGAAGGCAAGCATGCTTAGGTCAACAGAGGCCGTGCGGAGCGAGCATCACTAACGGACCGTGCCTTCCGTTACAGGCAAGGTCATCATGCATGACCCCTTTGCCATGCGTCCTTTCTTTGGCTACAACTTCGGCAAATACCTGGCCCACTGGCTCAGCATGGCCCAGCGCCCAGCCGCCAAGCTGCCCAAGATCTTCCATGTCAACTGGTTCCGGAAGGACAAGGAAGGCAAATTCCTCTGGCCAGGGTTCGGAGAGAACTCCAGGGTGCTGGAGTGGATGTTCAACCGGATTAACGGGAAAGGCGGCGCCAAGCTCACGGCCATCGGCTACCTCCCCGAGGAGGACGCCCTGAACCTGAAAGGCCTGGGGGACGTCAACGTGAAGGAGCTCTTCGACATCTCCAAGGAGTTCTGGGAGAAGGAGGTGGAAGACATCCAGACGTACCTGGAGGAGCAGGTGAACGCCGACCTGCCCTATGAAATCGAGAGAGAGCTCTTGGCTCTGAAGCACAGAGTCAGCCAGATGTAGTCAGGCCCAGAGCCGCCCCCTGAAAACCACCCCCTTCCAGTCTGTGCGATGCCCTGGCAGTGAGAGAGAGGGGAGTTTCCTGAGCCGAAGCCACCTGCAGCCCCGCGATGACCAGGCCCCCGAGCAGACCCGCAAGGCACACACTAATTGTTAGCTAAGATCACAGCGTACAGGCTAGTAACTAGCGAGAAGGGAAATCTCAGCGTGTCTCCAAAATTCACGATGCAATGCACATCTGTCCAATCGTAAGGACGCTCACGCACTTAGTCTTTTCGTTTTTCTCACTTTAGCCATGTCGGTTAGCTGGGATGCACAGAGAAAACTACTTGAGCTGTATATATGAGTGTGTGTGTGTGTGTGTGTGTGTGTGTGGTGTACTGGTGCACGTGTGTTTCCGTACTGTTGTCTAAAAGATATTTAATACCTTTGGCAAAATCTTGGGTGAGATTACCTACTAGTTGTTGCTACAAAGAAATGTTGCTTTATTATTAATATGTGCATTTAAATTATTTTTGTATACCGTCGTTCCTTACTTTTATGTAATTTCAATTTCTTTTTCCCTTAACACTTCTTGGAAAAAAAATCACAAAATAAACTTTTATAGAAAAGATGGATTCGTTGGCTTGTTTTCTGTGTTTTTATTGGAACCACCAGGAAAAGAGGGCTTTCTGATGAGAAGAACACTTTGTGATTCAAATCCCCTCCAAAGAGCAGGGCCCATCAGGGTGACCCTGAAGGAGGTGTGAATTGGGGGATGGGCCAAGTGGGAAGGAGGCCAAGGGGGCGGTATGAGCAGGGACTGTCATCCAGAGGCCATGTGCCATCAGGCTGTTTCCTGATTAACCGCTAGTTGGCGCCTAGAAGCCACTAGTCAGTGTCCTTTACTAATTCCACAAACCTTCAAAGGCCGGTCTGGTGTAACTGGGACGGGAGACTTTACAATGTGCTTTTTGACAAAAAGTTGGGCCGCTGGGCTTGGCCTCTCACAGGAATTACATTTCAGCCAGTCGCACGGGCTCTTGTTAATAAACTCTTTTGTTTGTTTTTTTGAGCAACACGTCCCTCCTGGCCACCCACAGGGTAGGAGAAGGGCAGGCACAGGCCGGGGGCCCTCCGCAGCAGGAGCCTTAGCTGGGCGCGCCCTGCACGCCGAGCTGCGTGTCCGCGGTGGGCTGCCCCCCCCCCCCCCCCCCCCCCCCCCCCCCCCCCCCCCCCCCCCCCCCCCCCCCCCCCCCCCCCCCCCCCCCCCCCCCCCCCCCCCGGGCTTCAGCTAAGCCCCCGCCTCATCCCTCCTTCCCCGCATCTGTTGGGCGTTCGGAAACAATGCCGACACCACGAACCGGACAGGCACCTTGGTTCTGCAGATTCCGGGCCCGGGCCACGCGCGCGGCTCCGCCCCTCCCCGCGCCCCAGCTCCGGCCCGTTCTCATGTTCATTCCCCTTGGTTCGCTCTCCACAACTGCCTCATTCCTCAACCCCTTCGCACCCTGCTGAGGTCACTCTGATTTTATAGATGGGGAAACTGAGGCCAGGAGTGTCCGGCGGAACCGGGAGATAGCAACCAGAGGTTTCCTTCCCTTTTGGGGACCGAGAGCAGACGTGCTGTCCGCCGTGATGGCTGAAATCGCTGCCTTCCCGATGGGTCTCAGCTGTTCCCTGCAGCTCAGTTGGCTGTCACATACCCTGGCTCGGAACCCAACCGTCTGAGGGACACACAACAGGGGGCCGCCCGCCCGAGGCTGGGCTGGGGCCCAGGGGACTCAGGCCACCTGGCTTCCGTCTCTCCACACCCTGGTGGCCTCTGTGGCAGTTCCTGGGGCCCGTGAGGGGGGCCACCAGGACAGAGTTTGGGCACCATTGCTACAATACCTGCCCCGGGCCCAGTGTCCTGGTCTTGGCCCTCAGCGGGGTTTAGCCCTGCAGGTGACGCTGACCAGCTGCAAACTCCTCCTGCTCCCACCCACCCAGCAGACTCGCAGCGGACCGGGTTGCCGCCAGGGCCTAGAAGCCTGGGGGACAGCCTAGAGGAGGTGTCCTAAACAGGATGAGAGTTTTCAACAGACCAAAAGGACTCAACACTGAGGCTCCTGCCTCAGTTTCCTAAAACTGTGCCCGCTGAGTGTTCCATCCGCCTCCAAGTCCAGGCTTCTGTGCTGGGACCTGTGGCTGCAATAGTCAGGACACTGTGACGTCGTCAGTGGTGCTGGTTTGCTGGGGGCCCTGGCAGGGTGAGTGGCTTGCTGTTCTGAGGATGAAAACCCCATGTCCCAATTGCTGCTCAGCCCTCCCCACGTGGCCCAAAGCCAACACTGGGACTGACGTCTCTAGGAGAATGCAACGCAGGAGCTGCCCCTGACCCCCGTGCATTCCCGGAGCCGGCTGGGCCCAGCAGGTACACAGCAAATATTGAACCTGTCAACAGTGTCCCTACACTCAGTGCAGGCGGGCTCAGGGAAGGGGGAAGAGCGGCAGGCAGGCGGGGTGGGGCTGGGATGGCTGGGCCTCGAACTTGGGGGTCAGGTGTGGCAGGGCCCTCTTCCTCCTCCTTTGCTGCTCGGGTCCACCCTAACCAGACTCCCTGAACTGGGTGCCACGTGCATATTCCTTCCAGAGCTTTCAGACCACAGGGCATGGGCCCTGGAGGCTCCCTGACTTGCTCCCCTGCCAGGGGGCCCTGAGCCAGGGTGGTGACCTTGGCTTTGTCACCACTGTTAGCAGTTGCAGTAACAGCACACCAGGTGAGGTTGTCTGTGGCAAAAGGGTGGCACCTGCTTCCTATCTCTTACCCCCTTCCCCCCCGCCCAGGAAACCTTGGCTGCACTCCAGCTTTGCCTCTGGCCGGCAGTGTCGCCTGAAGTGTCACCTCTTCGGTGCCACGGGGTAATCCTGCGCCTGCTGGGGTCTGATTATGAAATCAAACAGCCCAGTTCAGCGCACACCTGGGGTCCAGAGCTTCTAGACATGAGTCGTCACCCTCCCTCCTCTGGGCAGGGCTGAATCCTTAGGCGACCGCACACACTCTGAGCCTCAGTTTCCTCAGGCGTAAGGTGAGATGTGAGACGGGCCTGCCAAGTCCCCGGGACCCAGAGTGGCACCAGAGAGGGCTGGATATTCATTCGTGCTGTTCCTGGGAGGGCTACAGAGCTGGGGACGGGTGCGGTCGGGGGTGGGGCGCGCACACCGACCTCACCTGAGGTCAAGGGCACACGGTCACCCAGAGGGCCAGCCCTCCTCTCCACTCAGGGCTGACAGTCAATGTGGCCCGGCTGGGGGAGAGCCGCTGCCCCGGCTGCCTGCCGGTCCCCACTCACCCAGCCAGGCCCTTTCCCAGGACCCCCAGTTGAGGGGCTCCCAAACCCAGTTCTGGATCGCCTCCGAGTGGTCACGGCCCCACCGATGGTTAAACATTTTGAAGGTCATTCCTGTCCTCCCCTCACCCCGATGCCTGGATGCTACACAGCTCCTCCTCCACCCCCAGAACTTTGCTTCAAACTGGGGGACTTGGCAGGGAGAGAAGATGCCCTCAAAGTGAGAACACCGCACGTCAACGCACTGAGGTCAAGTTCCCTCCGCAGGGTGAAATGGGGGCTTGAGACGGAGACGAAAAAAAAGAACGTGACGTTTTGCTGCTTTTCCCAGGTCCTGCCCTGCGACTCCCTGCCCGGCTCGCACAGGAAGCTGAACAGGTAGGGCCCCCGGGAGCCCTGCCACCCACGCTCTCGTTAAGGACCAGCGCCCCGGACCGCAGCCCGGATGGCAGGGGGCGCGGCTGGCCCGCGATCCACGTGGCTCTAATGATCGCCGAGCTGCTCCCCCACAATGTTCTCTGCTGTCTGGGCCCCCCGGCACCAGGGCAGGGCCCACAGGGGTCTTTGATGCTGCAGAGCCAGGATGAGGGCCACCGCAGAGGAACCACGGATGTCACTGGTCCACAGCAGCACGGCAGCAGGACCAGGAACGTGTCTGCCCGCCTGGCACCTGCCCCATCCCTGCGCTGATGCTGGCTCCTGGGAGCTCACTTGGCCGCCACCTGCCCGCAGAGTTTAGCCCCCCGGGAAGGGGGCATGTAAATGTGCGGATGTGCGCCAGGCACGCAGCCCCAACGGCAGAGCCTGTCTCCAGGCGAAGCAAAATAAGCTGTAAATATTTGTTCAGCTCAGGAAAATGACTTTAATTGCATAATTAAACGCGTTGTTGACGCCGCTTCTGGACAAAAAATGACTGGGAAGAAGCTGGGACCACAGCTGTCCCTCTGAGTTCATTGACTAGGGGGACTGTTCGTTTGCAAAGACCTGGCTGTGGCCCCCAACTGTCCCCCACGCTGTGGGGGTTTGGAGAATAGTCAGGGGGGAGGGAGGAAGGGTCTGGGTGGGTGTTGGAGAGAGGAGGGGGAGGCAAAGCTCCCCACATCAGACGACCAACAGCAAAGGGAGCCCCAGACCTTCGGGCAGACTTTGTCCCAGGTTTTCCAAATGTTCTCAAACATGTTCCCCCGTCCGTGGATAACCGGTAACTTGAGTTAATAATCAGAAATCGTCAATTCACGGGGGCAGGAAAGTCAGTAGCGTGGGAGAGATTTGCTTTAGAAGAACACATTGCATCCCAAACATTCGCTAAAAATCCAGCACCCCTTGATGAGGTAGCCACCTAAATACAACACGAATCCAGACACAAAAGGCCCCATGTCACATGCATGTGATTGTTTTATATGAATTGTTTAGAGCAGGCAAATCCACAGACAGAGAAAGTAAACTCTCGGTCGCCAGGGGTCAGGGGGAGGCGGCATTGGGTAGTGGCTGCGGGGGGTACACGTCTCTTTTTGGGGTGATGAAAACGTTCTAAAATTAGGCTGTGGTGGAGCTTGCACAACGCTGTGACTGTGTTAAGAAACCATGAAATTGTACGTTTGAAGTGGGTGGATTTTATCGCACGTGAATTACAGCTCCACCGAGAGGGTTCTAAAAAAGAATAAATACAATGAGAACCCAGTGGTCTGTTAACTCGCATTAGAAACCAGTTGTTTAGCACAGTCGGGGGCCTGCGTCCACCTCATCCAAAAGGAAGCTGACCACAGAAGAGGGGGCGCAGGAGCCGGAACCCCTCTGAGATTCTCTCCCGGAAAGGACCCAGAGGACCCAGAAAAGGGACGGACTTTCTCATCGTGCGCCTCGATGTCCTTTAATGCCAGGCCCTTGAACTTCTCTGTCAATGATCACCAGCACCTTAAAAACCAGCCACGCGAGGAGGAACGACAGAAACCTGCAGAAGTCACGTGAGGCCAGCAGGTGGCAGAGCTGCGACTACCAGGGGCCTCCAAGTCCAGGCTGACGCCCACTGGCGTGGAGTCCAAGCCATGATCCCCAAACGGTCCTCAGCAGAGGGAAGCACCCCAGACTCTGGGGGCCAGGCCCCCCATCCCGGCCCTGGCAGGGGATCAGGAAACTAGCAAGCCGGCTTGGCTACAGGGGCGGGGGTTTCCGGCCATGCAGGGGCATCTACTCTCCTCGTCTCCCCTCTCTGGTAGTAGAAGCCTGCAGAGGATTCTGGGTTAGGAAATGAGTTTCCACTGCAGCCACAAGAGTCCTGGTGTGGCCTGGGGACAGGCCTTTCTTCTCTGAGCCTGAGTGCCCTGCCTTGCCCCCCAGAAGTCCTTCCACCTTTAACCAGCCATGAAATCAGAGCCATGTGGCTCTTTAGGGGGGCCCTTAGAACTAGGATTCCATGACCCCAGGACCAGGTGTGGGAGAGTGACAGGGCAGCGAATGGGGGCTGACTTCAGGGACATGAGCACATGCCACTCCCCAAATAGTTCCCCTGCAGCCATCAGCGTGCCTGCCATCCCACTCTCGGGATACCTGCTCCCTGCCTGTCCCAGTGGGGATGACACTACCTGCCCCTCATGTTCAGCTGAATGCTTCCAACACCAGGACCCAAGCGAGGACGGTGGGGAGCAACCAGGAGGCTGAAGCCCACAGGCACAACCCCCAGGTCCCCTGACCTACTGTCCTGCCTCAAAGCCTGGTCCCCCTGCAGGTCCCAGAAGAGAGAGGGACACGGCCACCCCGCTGCTGGTCTTCAGGGGCAGGCAGTGTTCAGAAAACAGTGTTCAGCTGACTTTGAGATGTCCTTAGCTTCTTCTGGCGAGGTGGAAGGGACCCACTGTGTGGCCCAGGAGCAGCTTGGGGACCCTATCAGTCACAGGGGGGCCAGCATCTGGGAGGTACTGGCTGCCACTCAAGTTGCCAGACCCTGGAGGGTTCAAGGCTACTTCTCGGGCCTGGGTGAAGACAGGTCCCTGTGCCCACTGGGAGCCCTGGCTTGTGACACAATTCTCTGTGGGGGGCCAATACTCTGGAATCTGGGTGAGGGGACACAGACGCCTAGGCTGCCTAAGACGAACCCGAAGGACCGGTCTGCTCCAGCTGAGCACAGCCCCTGGGGTCAGCATTAACCTCCCACCCCCCACCCCAGCCCTGTGGTTCCCCTGGTTGACAGGACACTCGGCCCTCAGAGGTGAGCTCAGGTCGGCCTCGGTGGGCGCGGAGCCCGTGACTATCTGTCTGAAGCCTCGGCCAGGCCTTTGTCACCACTAAAAGCGGTGACCAGGGAGCCAGAGGCCTGGGTGACTCACGAGGCAGCTGCGCCCCCGCGCCGTGACGCGGAGCTCGGAGCCATTAGCCCCCAGGAGATGACATGTACATTTTGAATGAAGTCGGCTCATCGGGACGCTGCGACCCGGGGCAACGACGCGCCAGGCTGCAGGGAGCTGTGGGCTGCAGAGATAGACGCTCAGCCGAGCGTGCCAGACTGGCTGGCTCTGCTCATTTTTTTCAACAGGCTGCAGGCAAAAGGGGACGGGAGGACACTGGCGGCAAAGTCAGCCCCGGAGCGGGAGGGGCCCGGGGCGATTAGCTCCCCTTCCTCCTCTCTTCTTCCCCGGGGCAGGACAACGCAGCCGCGTGGCCGAATTAAGTTCTGACCCTCCTGATTTTCTCGTCTTTTCCTCCCCTAATAATGGTCATTTGTGGAGCGGTCATTACATGCCTGGCACTTTGCCCAACACTTTAGGGATGAGGCAAGGGGAGCTCGGCGTGACTCCCCCTGCCCGCAGTCCTCTGAGGGAGGGGGTCTGATGGAGCAGCAAGGACCCAGTGTTACCGAGACCCGAGAGTTAACGTTTCGGAGTTTTGTCTGTCTTCCAGGGGCACCACGTTCAGGGGAGCTAGGGGCCTGCCACCCCAGCCCCCACAATGAAGCATTGAAACCCACCGTCCCTCCCCAGGGTCTGTGTGAAGGGCGCCCCCAACCCCGCCGGGGTCGTGCCGTGCGCACCTGCCCCCGGCGCCCTGTGGGGGGGTGCAGGCGCGGTGAGCCAGCTCCAAGTGGCTGCTGCGAGTGTGTCTGTGATCAACACCTAGTGAGGTTTGTCCTTCCTGGACAGGGACAATGTCCCATGGCCTCCTAACTTGGTGCAGAAGAGACCTGCTGTCACTCAGCCCCAACAACGCCGTGGGACGGGTCCTCTATCTACAGGGTCTCCCCGGCGTAAGGGATGAATCGACCCCCAGGAACAGGTTATAGCTCAAATTGTCTTGAGTTGACCTGATCTGGCCTCATGGCCTTCACATGGCCTTCCAGATGGGTCACAGGACGCCAAACCAAGGGTTCTAGTACGAAGGCAAGGGCCCCAGGGCCCCGCTAACGTGTGGGTTACAGTCAATGCACAGATGTGGGGAGCAACTGCTGAAGACTGGCATCTAGGGGGCTGGCTAGCAGGGTCAAGTTTGCCTGTTGCTGAATGAGAGAGTGTGTGTTCGGACGGGTTTGAAGCGCTGGGCTGGCCCGGCGGCCACGCCTCCGCCAATGGCGCGCCTCCAAGGTCCATCCGTCTCTTTCCAAGGAGGAGCTACTGAACGCCCTCCGACGGCCTGGCGCTTCCCCGAGCGGGTCACGGCTGTCCTCCCGATGAACTGGTCCCGCAGGAGGCCCTGCCCTCTCCCAGGGTCACTGAGAAACTTTAAGCCTCCGGTTCTCAGGAGCAATGTCTCCTGAGGGTAAGCAGCCGCAGGTCCCCGTTCTGCCCCATTTAGAATTTTGGGGTGCTCAGCCTCTGGGGCCAGCCCCAGACCTGATCATTCTGCCTGGGCAGCCGGGCGCATCTGCATCCCACCTTTTCCCTCCCTGCTTCCTCCCCGCCTTCCTCGTATCCGTCCACCCAGCCCTTGACCCTTCCATCTAGTTACCCCTTCCCATGCCCTCCACGCACGTGCACCTCATTTCCGTAGGCTCAGCTGGCTGTGGCCTTGGCGGCCACGTCCCATCTACTTCCAGCTTCTCTCCAAGGTCACGCAGCCCCCACGCTGTGAGAGCCAGAATTTGCCCCAGCGCTGCCTGTGTTTCCCCTGTGCCGTGTGCTCCCAGCACAAGGCAGCTGCTCAGCCAGACAGAGCCGAAAAGCTGGGCGCTCTCAGAGGTGCAGACAGGTGCCACAAAGGTTCAGAGGACGAGATGGGGGTTCAGGAAGGGTTTGTTAGAGGCAGTGGGGTTGGGGCAGAGCTCACACGATGACGTCACGTTTGGAAAGCCATGCTCTGCACGGCCAAGTGTGAGAATTCCAGGAGGAGTCGGGTGTGAGCAGGGGTGAGCGAGGGTGCTCGTGGGTAGTGTGTTTGGGGCGCGGTAGAGGGCGAAGAGAGGGTACGTGCTGTGTAGATGGTCGGAGCTTGAAGGGGTGAGGCGTGGCTCAGCCTGAGTGAAGGGTGTGGGTAATGGGGAGAGGAGAGAAGTGGTCCCCCCACCCCGTTATGGAAGCTCTGAAAAGCAGGGAAGTTTGGAAGCTGGTTGGTGATGAAAGCACCTGGCGAGAGAGACCTCAACCACGCTGACCCCGGCATTGTGTGCCCTCTGCTCTGGGGGTGCTGGTGGGCACTGTCCCACTCAGCCTGGGGAAATGGGCCCAGCGCTGTCAGCAGGGACCTGCCCAGACCACTTGGCTGTCCCCAGGCCTCCACGAAGCGCTCACGGCGGAACTCCGCCCACGGGGACCTTGCGCAGCCCCCGTCCAGGGAGCCGGAGCTTGACGGACCGCAGCTCAGAAAACGTCGCTCTCTGTGGCCGTTTCCGAATGGTCCCTGCGGTGCTGGCTGGTCTGCCAGGAATGGGGACGAAGGGGCGGAGGAAGCCAAACCACCTCCCAGGGACGCGCCCCAGCAGGGGAGAAATCTAGGTCTTTCCATGGTTTCAGACTTAAGTGCTCGCCTGCTGTTCGGCTGAACATTTCAGCATCTGAAAAGTCCCGAGCTAATTTTCAGGGGGGAAATTAGAGGAAAAGTGGCTTTTAGCACCCAGAGAACCTTGCGTTGAAAAACTTGGTTGCCAAGGAAACGCTGCACTCCTTCCTCACCACCGCAGGATAAGTGAAATCCCCTCAGAAGGGAATGGCAATGAAGGTCATCGGTGGCTGGGCTGCAGAGAGGGAATGTGGGGAAGAGCCCCCCAACGATTTAGGGTGCGCCCCCTGAGCCCTAGGGAAGCTGGGCCCATTGCTGCACAAGGGGGTCTTGCGGGGAAACGCACGCCAGCGAGCCGCGGCGCGTCGTGTCCTGTGCAAGGCCGAGCAAGCTAAATGTCACGCGGCCACCCCGAAAGCGCCCCGGGAGTCAGTTAAGGAGCAGATGGTGGAGGCGCCGGGCCGGCGGGAGCTGAGGCATCGCTACCTGCCACCGTGTGGCCCCAGCCAGCCAGCGATGCACCAGCCATTCACGTCTCTCCATCTGTTCATTCATTTGATTGCCTCTCGGAACATCGATCCACCTACCGTCTAGCCACCCGTTCATTTACTCACCTACCGTCCCCCTATTTGTCGGTCTCACTCTCGTCTGCCTGGCCACACGTGTGCGCACACACAGGGATGGGTGCGTGGACGGAGGGACGGGTGCTGGGCGAGTGCACATCCACCAAGCTCCCCATCTACCTCCACTGACCCGCCAGGCATCGGCTCACGAAGGCACCCACCCACCGGCCTGCCCGCCCGCCCGCCCACCGGCGTTTCAGCCAAACGAGCTACAGCTGACGGGCGATGGGGCCGAGAGGAGGGAGGCAGCGCCAGGAGCAAACCTGCATCCCAGGCCTCAGGGCCAGGCTGCCCCGGCTCCGACCTCCCGCCCCCGAAGGCGCGCGCGCACGCGCACACGCGCATGCGCGCACAGGCCCCTTCCCCCGGTAAACACTGCCGGCATGGCCGGGGGTTGGGGCCAAGGGGAGAAGTCCACGCGTTAGAGCCTTAGCAGCAGAGGCCAAGCTCCTGGAGAGTTCGTTCCCAGCAGCTGAGGCTTTTCCCCCAGTGAGCTTTGGCCTACCTCCTCCGCCTGCTTTCAGAGAGTGCCCAGTAGGCAAACTGGTGCCCTAGCTTTGGCCTCTGCCTCCCCCTTCACCTCCTTTCAAGGGACCCCCTCCCTCCGGGGCTGATGGTTGGTGGACTCCTCAAGCCCCCAATTCCTGACACACAGGGGTCTGGGTCCACACGCCGGCCCGGCCCAGCACTGTGTCCAGGGCTCTAGGCACCTCTTCACGCTCATGCCAGCGCTGGGGGTGGGCACACCGTTCTCACTCTGAAGAGGAGGAGCCTGAGGTCAGGTGGCGAGGCGACTCCCCAGGTCATCCCAATCACTTCTCGTCTTGAACTCTGACACCACCACTCACCCTCTTGGGGTACAGCAGCACCTAGAGAGCGGCTGCAGTGGGCGGGGGGCGGGGGCAGAGTACACGTGGGGGCTCCCGTGTCAGACGGCCACTTTTGAGCTGTGTGACCTTCAGTGAGTCACTCCACCTCTCGGTGCTTGGGCTCCCGCCTCTGCACAAGGGGATAATAACAGAGCCTGCTGCCTAGGGAAGGTTTAAAGATGGGGTGCACAGCAGGCGGTGAGCGCCCTTTGTCATACCTGCCACTGTGTCCTAGAGCTCTGCAGGGACAAGGGAGCCCTGCTGTTGTCCCCTGGGCCTGGGGCGCTCAGGGCCACCACAGGGAGGCCGAAGAGCCCGGCTGAGCAGCGGCACCCTGGAGAGGTGAGGACCCGTCTGCTGTCATGTAGGTCCAGGAAAGGACTCTGAAGCCCAGGAGCTCCTCAGTCCAGGGGAGGCTGCCATGTTGCCGGGACATGGGGAGGGGACATCCTTCAGCGTGTCCTTGGGGACAGGTATTATGAGCTATTTATGATTCGAAGAAACCAATGATCATATGTGGAGGGAGCCACTGAGGAGCAGGACTGACAGCGCAACTCCCCCCAACCCCAGTGCCCAGCTTGCCGCCCAGGGGACAATCAGGAACCCCACGGAGCTGCCCCTCCTGAGGGCTGCCATGTGCCAGAGAAGGCATTTAAAACATGCTGGCTCCCTGAACCCCCAGTCTAGTGTGGCCCCAAAGGCCAGCTTACAGGGTTCAGGGGTGAGTGCCTTGCCAAGGTCACTGGATGCTAAGGGGCAGAGTGGAATTTGAACCCTAGTGTGTCAGCCCAGAAGGGCTGCATGTACCCCTCTGCCTCCCAGCGGCCCCCCCCCCCCCCCCCCCCCCGGCCCCCCCCCCCCCCCCCCCCCCCCCCCCCCCCCCCCCCCCCCCCCCCGCCTCCCAGCGCCCCGCTGACTGGGCGGGGTGGGCCCGGGGCCCCTCCTGCACCTGTACCAATGTCTTACTGGTTGATGAAGGTTTGCTCGGCATTCCCCGCCCCCTCCACCTCCCGCCGCGACCCTTTGCGGGGTGTTATCCCCACGGCAGACTCTGGGGGGCGCTTATGGGAAGCCAGCCGCGACCCAGGCTGGGGCAGCAGTTTGTCATCCAGGGACCCCCGCCCAGGGGCGGGGGCTGTGCACACACTGAGCCCAGGGCCAAGCCTGTGACATTGGTTCCCTCCTGGATAACAATCATAGCACCTGCTCCCTATCGGGTGCGGGCCGGGTGCTGGGCCTCCCCCCTCAAGTCCCCCCAAAAGCCCTGGAGGAAAGAGCCCCCATTCTGTATGTGAGAAAAGCGAGGGGCTTGGCGGCGAGCGCCCCCACTTTCTCCTGCCTGCAAACACGGCCGGGTCTGGCGCCAGCAAGAGCCCTGCACGCCCCGGGGCTCCCCGCCCGTCCCGCCTCAGCCCCCCGCGCGCCCCCCGCCCGGGGAACAGACACGGGGCGCGGGGGGGGCGGCTGCGGTGTCTACGGGCGGGGAAACTGAGGCTGGGGGCCGGGAGGAGGCAGGTCGGAGTTTCTCTCCGTCGCCGCGGACCGTCCGCGGGAGTCATCCCAGGTCACCGGCGCAGGGAGGCGGCAGCCGCGTTTGGGCTTCTGGTCAGGTCGCCTCCATCACGACGCGCCGCGCGGGGCGGGGGCCGCGGGGCCTCTTTAATTCCCGAGTTCCTGGCAGAAGCAGCATCTCGGGGGAAGATGGATGACCTCCTGCAGGTAGTGGTGGGCGGATTCATAAAGCTGTCGGCCTCGAGCCGTAAATCAGATGAATATTCACGATGCCGCCTCGGGAGCAGCTCCCCGGCTTTGGCAATAACAGGACGATGCGCGCCGGAAGGCGGGCGCCGCGGCCTCAGAAGCCCCCGCAGCCCAGCGCTTCGGCTTCTGCCCCGAAAACTCGGGCGGCTCCAAAGACACAGCTCGGAGGCTGCGGACCCCCGAGCCCGCCCGCAGACCCCGTTTTAAAGACCTGTTTATTTGGGCACAATTTCCCTGCAGTAACACATAGGGGTCTTAAGTGGAAGGTGGGATGAGTTTGGAAACCTTTCTGTCACCATCCAGATCAAGAGCTAGAACATTCCATCAGCACCCCAGAAAGTTCCCTGCTGCCCTTCTCTGTTAATCCTCACCTCCCCCCAGCCCAGGGCTACCACTAGGTTTCACTTCATCCGGGGACCCAGAATCTGTGCTGAAGGGGTTTCACCCCCTCTGTGCACCGTGGGGTTCTGCCTGATTTGCTGAGCGTCCTCACTGTGCAGCGAGCGCTCCCTGCGAATGTCACTGCCCTGTTTGCACCCGTCCCCTGGTCGTGCCCACCTGGTCTGTCCCCAGTTCGACCTGTTGGGGAGTAGTCTGCTATGAATGCCTGTGGTGGTCGTCCTGGGCACAGCTCTTGGGGAAACATCCCACATGTGCAGCTGCCGGAGTGCAGGGCTGCTAAGGCCCTGACTCAGAAATGCCCTTTACAGAGCCTCCCGGTGGCTGCCCACGGCACTCAGGGGACAATGCAGGCTCCCCCTGTGCATGGGCGCAGGCCCTGCGTGATCCCCTGCCTCAGCCCACAGGCCCACCCGCTGACCAGCCCCGCCCACTGGCGGAAGTCAGGCCCTGCCCCAGGGCCTTTGCACTGGCTTCTCCTGCCTGGAGGGTGGTAGGGACAAGGGGCCTCACTTGGAGTTGTTTGTGTCCTTCTCCGTCACCCCTGCATCTTCGGTAGCTGTCCCACCCCAGGGCCCCACGGGCTCCCTGAGGTGGAGACTCTCAAGACGCAAAGGCTGCAGAGAGGCCTGAGTGCCCGTGGGTGCCATCGCAGTGGCGAGCTTGCGTGCTGCAGTGAGGTGTTGGGTGCGGTCACCACGGGGCAGGGGTCCCATTGTGAGCCTCCTCTGACAGCCCAGGAACCCGAGGTCACCGTAGCATAGTAGGGCAACAGGAGTGCTGTGACCTTGTCCTCTTCGGGAGAACCTCCCCCCCTCCCCCCACCCCCATAAAGTCCAGCCTCTCCTAATTCTGGCTCTGCTGCCTCATCACTGTCAGCCAGCACCGTGGGCAAATGCCCCCTGGGAATGGGAACCGCTGGAAGTTACGCCACAAACACTCCCCACCCCTGGGTCTCCCCATCTGGCTGGGGCCCCCCTCTCCATCCAGGTAAAAGCCCCCAGGACTCGTCAACATCCCTGAGGTCAGAGCTCCCCCACCGCCGCCTGGTGGAAAAGCCCAAAGCAAACTGTTCACAGGACCTGCACCCTTCTGTACCCCAGTCTCTCCTGTGTGGGGGGGGCATGTTGACAAAGGACATGGAGCCCCCTCCCCAGAGCCGAGCACACCCACAATTCTGGGAGAAGGGGCATTGTCCGGGCTTCTCTCTCAGCAGGTCCTGCCACCAGCCCCGATTTCTTTTTGCAGCTATTGCTAACCGTCCATCAGCCCCTCAAATGAACTCCCCCAAAGTCAGTCACCCCACATTTCCCCCATCGAGTTAAAACTTTCTTGTCCTAGACTTCCAGAGTTGGAGAAAGAGCCTTAGTAACACAGGCACGTCTGAGGGCAGACAAGTGCGTCATGGAAAACTTGGAGCCTGCCGATTGGGCGGCCCCTGCTGCACAGCCAAGTCCCCAAACGCCTGCAAAACAACATAATGTATTCCTGTCTGCAGCTCCGAGCAAAAGCTCATTTCGTGTCTTGTGTTTCCATTTCCTGAGGATTAATAAGTGTGGAGGGGAGCTCGGGCTTCGTGCCGAATATTTATTTAGTCAATATACACATCAATTTAGCAAATTAGAGATTGCAAGCCATTTCTAAGCAATGCTGTAAAAATAATAGCTGTACTTTAAACTTGTAATGGATTTTGGTGTGGGGGGTGGCAGCTACGTGCCTGGCACTTTTGAAGCACAAAGTTTAGTCCTGAAACTTCAGTGAGTGTCTGAGTCACGGTGGGTGTTTGTGAAGGTAGCAGACGTCTAAGCCCCGGGTCAGGGTGCACGCAACGGCTGTGGCGGGGGTTCCGGAGAGCGCTTGGAGGAGAGGGAGAGGGGCTCTGGGGGAGGTGACCCTGCATTTAGACCCGGACCCTGCTCCTTCTAGCAGGGTGACGGCACAGGGCAGGGGTCCTCAGCCGCGGCACCACCGCCACCTGGGGCCGCATGAGTCTCTGTTGTGGGGGCTATTCTGGGCACTGCAGGATGTTTCTTGCAGCATCCCTGGGCTCCACCACTTGTTGCCACGAGTGGCAGCCCCCTCCCCAGTTGTGACAACCAGAAATGCCTCCAGACATTGACACAGGTGCCTGGTGTTGCAGGGGGTAACCCCCCAACCTTGAGAACCACTGGTGTGGATAAAGGCTCTTGGTCTCGCTGAGCTTCACTTTCTTCATGGAGACCCCTGTTCTGTGAGCACGACTCCCTCCCCCACACCCCACTGAGTGGTGACAGCTCACCTCTGAAAGGTGAGAAATCGGGCTCAGAGGGGAACAGGGACTTGCCCAGGGGGCACCGTGGCTGCCGAGCTGGGGAGCGCGAGTCATTTCCTGGTTCTTGGAAAAATCAATGGCTCCTTCTCATCCCTCAGGCCTCTCTCTGTCCAAATGTCACCTCCTCTGAAAGGCCCCTCTGCCTGCTTCTTAGGTCTCCTCATCACTGTGTGGCTCTTCCCAGGGCACCTACCAGTGCGTGTGCCATCCCGTTCTTGCTGTCTCCCCCACGGGAATGTGGGTCCTGTCCGTTGCGGGTCGGGGCTTCCTGCATCTTGTCCCCTGCCGTTTTGCCAGGGCAGGGCACAAAGTAAGTGCACTGAAGAAAAATAGAGCTTCCAGCTGCCCCACACCGTCTAATCTCCCCATTTTCTTCAGCAACAAAGCCTCCAACTTTCTGGCCCCTGGGCACAGGGATGTGTGACTGGGTGCTGGCCAATGAGATAGAAGCGGAAGTCATGTGTGGCACTTCAGGAAGTGTCCTTGCAGGGAGAAAGCAGCCCTTGCTCACCCCTTTCTCTTTCCCAGTGGCTGGAATGGGGATTCGATGGCTGGAGCACACGCAGCCACCTTGGACTATGAAGTAGAAGCTCTGTGTTGAGGATGGAGGGGCAGGCAGCAGAGTAGAAGGGACGTAGCTTTGGCCCTTTTTGTTCTTAGCTGGTTTCTCTAGTCCATGCACCACGCTGAATCCTAGGCGATGCTCTGGGCTTTGGGAGTCCCCAGGGTGGAGGAGGGAGAAGACGCTCTTCATTCTGTCCAGCTGTTTCCAGATCCATGGGTTTTGTGGGGCCCCTCAGTTAAAAGGAGCTCCCACCTACACTGTTAAGGTCAGGTCCTCCAGCTCCCAAGGTCGGAGGGGTACCAGTGGCCCCTGTGCGGGCGGAGAAGCGCTGCGGGTCAGAAGGAGGACATGCGAGTGGCCCGGGGTCCAAGCCTTGTAATATCAACTCAGGCACCAGTGCTCCTTGCATGACAGTGCTGCTTCTCTGACGTCCACTCACGGGCTTCCGGTCATTCGTTCTTTCAATAAACGCCACTTTGTGCTTGAGACAGACCACGATCCAGTCCACAGGGACACGCACGTGGCAATGCAAAGCAGACGTGCTCCCCGAGAGTGAATGGGGGACAGGACTGAATGTGACCTAGTACAATGGTCTATTATCTACCTATCATCTCTATCTATCTATCTATCTATCTATCTATCTATCATTTATCCATCCATCCACCCATTTATTCATTTAATTTTTGCGTATCAAAAACAGCTGCATCTCCCTGTGTGTGTCCGGAAGTGGTTTGACATGGGGGGGGGGGACAGGAAGGCGCTCTCTGAGCAGGAGAGGACGCAGGGAGGGAGGCCTGTGGAGGGCTGGAAGGGTGTCGGGGCAGAGAGAACAGACAGTGCGAAGGCTCTGGGAACTCGGCGTGTGAAGGGAGCAGGAAGATGGCCTGGAGCCTGGAACGGGAGGGCCAGCCCGGAAGGCACTTTGGTTAGGGGCTCAGGCTGCTGGGTTTGCGACCCCACTCCAGATCTGCTGAATCAAAAACGCAGGGTGGGGCCCTGGAGCCCCCTGCCAGGAGACCCCTGCACACGTCGGTGCAGACCTGACATCACCCACAGGTTTCGGAGGTCCCTCTGGCTGTCCTGCAGGGATGGGTGGGAGGCACTGAGTGTCTCCATCCCAGGGAGGAGGGGCTTCAGGCCAGAGGCCTCAGGCCAAATTTGGGGGTTGAACCGACAGACCTGGAGATGGATAGGGCGTTGGCGCTGAGGCCAAGAAGACCCAAAGATGACCCTTAGGTTTTTGGCTTCAACCAGCAAGTGGGTACAGGTACCAGAGTGAAGAACCACGGGGTGAAGCTGGTGGGTGGGCTGGCATTGGGGTCCCTATTAAAATGGGGGACTGGGACACATCTGAGGGGGGCTGCCATCTTCCAGAAGCAAGGCTCTCTCTGGGGACCTGGCTACCTCAGAGAATGAAGCTACATTGTGCCCCCAGGGGAGGGCGGCAGGGCGAGGCCGGGGCCCACGGGTTGTGCCGGTGGTGCTCACCCTCCCATGTCCAGCCCGTGGCCTGTGGAGAGAGCCGAGGTGATGGCACCGGGCAGCTGAGTCTGTGGCAGCTTGGCTTCCAGCATGGTGGGCTGAGACCCAGCAGGGAGGGCCAGGCAGAGGCTGGAGCACCCCACACCTCTGTGGGAGGACCTTGTCCCGCTACTTTAACTGCAAAGCCCCCAGCGCACAGGACAAGTTGGTAGCTGCGTTCCATCATTGCATTCGAAGCTTTAAAACAGCCCTGAGCGAATCCCTCACTTCTGCCCAAGCGTGAGGTCAGGGCAGACCAGAAACCAGGCACAGAGAGGGTGTGCACTTGCTCATGGCTGCACAGCCTCGGGCAGGGGGACAGCTGACTGGCCTGCCCTGCCCCCGAGGCTGCTGGGAGGATGGAGCGGGGCACCTTGCTTGGCGCACAGTAAGCCATGCCCATCCCCACCCTGCATGGAGCCCTGGCATGCAGCTCAGGGGAGCGCTGTCTGGGGCGGAGGTCCGAGCTGGGGGAGCTCCCTCCGTGAGACCTGGACCACGGGGTTCCCCGTCCCAGAGCCAGCAGCCCCCTCCCCAGGGATGCGTCCAGGTTCAAAACCAGCCGAGAAGCAAAGACAAAACAACGGCTATCACCGTGCCCTTGAGGAAAACACCAGCCCCCACCCCCGGGTGCCACCCGGCTCGGAGGAGCTTTGCTGTCCCGGCAGGTGTGTGTGTGGGTGTGTGTGTGTGTGGGGGGGGGGTGCCGCCCCAGCTAACCCAAAGCCAGTGTCTCCGAGAGCTTGGAAGTTTCCAGCAAGAAATCCAGCCGGAGCCGCTCATTAATCATGGCCTGTGATCAGGCCTCTGCTTGAAGGGCTTCTCCAGCTTTGTGACCTACCAGAGGGGGGAGGGTTCAGGGTCAGGGGAACAGCAGTGAGCCCCCGGGGCTGGGGGTCACCCCACCTTCCTCACGCCCCTTCCAGAGCCAAGACCAGGTGAGACATGGGGGCTGGTGGCGCCCCAGAGACCCCTGGCCACCTAGAAAGAGGACCGCGGTCTTCTCGGGGCCCCGGGTGCCGCCGCTGACCCTCCGCGCATCGAGGGGGCACCTGGCAGGCGAGCCGGGCCCGCCGAGCACCAAGCGGGGAGAAGGCGGTTAGGGAAACGCTCGTGTCCACTGAGCACGGAGTCGCGTCAGGCACAGGCCTGAGCACTCGGCATCGCCGTCTAACGTGGGCCCCACCTGGGTGGTGACATCTGTCACCTCCGCTTCTGGGGTGAGGGGCACGGGGGCTCCCCAGGGTCAGCTCCTGGCCCGGGACTGCAGGCTGGCAGATGGGAGGGGAAGTTTGCACCGGTGTCTGGTCCAGGGCCTGAACCCCGAGCCCCCCAGCCACTGCTGAGCCAGGTGTGGGACGGGCCTGGGGTGGCGCTGAAAATGGACATGTGCCCCAGGGTCCTTGTGCCGATGGCCAGTTCCCCGTGACGTGCCCCAGGGGGCGGTGGGCCATCTCGGGGACACGCAGACTCCTGGGCCCGCACAGGGCAGGGGTGAGACCCACTAATAGCAGCTGGCACGGTGGGGGGAAGAGGGGGGCTTCACCGGGAGGGGCCTGGGCAGCACGTGGCACGTGTCCCCACGAGCAGAGCAGAGGACAGAGCACAGCCCCGGGGACACCCACAGCCCTGGCCCAACAGAAACCCCTGGGCAGCTGAGGGCCGAGCCTGTGGCCACACACAGTCCCGAGACGGCACCTCTGCGGGCCCGAGGTGACCTGCTGCCTGGAGAAGGGCCGCCCGAGCTGAGGCCTAGAGACACATGCGGGAGCGGGAAGGGCACCCAGGGAGGGGACAGCCTTGTGCAGCTCGGGGTCAGGGCGAGGCCACGTCCTGAGGTGGCAGTCCTGTCTGCCCTGCGGGGCTGGGGCTAGGGCAGAGCGATGAGGTGGGACATTGGAGGGCTGGGTCCAGCGGGCCTGAGGGCTGCATTCAGGGGGCAGTGGGCAGCCCCTGAGGGTTACGGTGGGGACTGTGGCAGGACAGTAGGTGGAGAGGGGCAGAGGGGGCGGGAGGGGAGGCCAGAGGGCAGGCTGCTGCTGTGTCCAGAGAGAGAGGGTGGTGGCTGCACAGAGGTGGTTTTGGAAGAGGGGGCACAGGTGGGTTTGAGAGCACAGGAACAAGTGAGTGTTTGGGAGAATCTTCCAGAGAGATCTGCCCAGGTCCTGGGAGCCAGCAGCGGAGCATCCCCTGCTCCCAGGACCCTGGGGTCAGGGGGTTCGGAGGGTGGGTGAAGACCCAGAGGCCCGGTTCTCACCCTACACAGGAGGCAGGGCCACCTCAGAGCAGTGACAAGGGCCTGGGGGCACTGGCTTCGCCCGCCCCTCCCTCCACCAGGGGAGGGCAGGCTGGAGGGGGACTGAGTGGGCAAAAGGTGGGGGGCACCTGCGGTGCACAGATGGAGGGGCTGGGGTTGAGGCTCAGGACTAGTGCAGAGAGGAGGTTCAGTCTGGGTCCTGTATGTCAGCAAGGCAGAAGGTGGGGAGGGTCAGGGCAGAAGGCGGGACAGCAGCCCCCCTCCTGACCCCCACCCCCTAACAGGCAGACGACCTCTGGCCATCACTGCCACGTCCAGCCCCTGGCAGTTGCCTTAGATGTCCCCTGTCTGAAGCCAGAATCAGCCAGAAAAATCAATGCTTAACCCGGTGACTCCACAGGAACACAGGCCACCACGTCAGCACCTGCACAGAGAACTGGGTCCTTGTAAACAAGACATTAGGGAGTGAAGTCCCTGCCCAAAGTCCTCTGCCTGTCAGTGGGAGTCAAGTCCACATACTTGGCTCTGGGTGAGGGTGCTTGGCAGCTGGGGCCAAAGGGAAGTGGGTGAGAGGACACTGTGGGGTTCACGGAGCACCCTGATCTTCCTGGGACCATGAGGAATCTGAGATGCAACCCCACTGTGATGGCCTCATCAGAGGGATCACAAAAGGGGACCACAAGGATGGGAGGGACAGGGGCCCCAAATGGCACCCTGAACACGAGGGCACGGTGGCTATCTTTAGGAACTCGCAGTTTGGTGGAAGAACAGGCCATAAGCTAAGGCCCTCACCCTGCCCAGGTGTGAGGCCAGTGCGGGCACAGAGAGGGTGTGCATTTGCCCACGGCTGCCCAGCCTGGGGGAGGGTTTGATCTGCTGAGGCTGCTCTGGGGCTGCCTGCCCTCCGGGCTTGGTGGACGAGGAGGCCTCGATTTACCCCTGCAGCCCTGGGTCCCGCAAAGGGCCAAGGTCAGGAGCTGCTCCTCCTCGGCTCTAGGCCCCTGTGCTCAGCAAGATGTGTGTCACCTGCAGCCCGCCACAGCCTGCTTCTTGAGAATGTAGCAAGTGGCTTGGGCTGGGCCCCGGGGGACTCACAAGGCGTGAGGGGCATTTATGGGACAGAAAGATAAACGATGACCAGAAGGGCCGGGGAAGGCTTACTGGGGGACTTGAAGGTCGGGCGGGGCCTTAACAATGCGAGTTCAATGGGCAGAGTTGAGGGGAAAGGGCCTCTAGGTGGAGGGCACTGCCCAAGCAAAGGCCTGGCCGTTGCAAAGGGGTGCCCCTGCATGGGGGTGCCCCTGCACGGGGGTAACCAGGTCTGGGGCACCGATGAGTGGGTGGGGCCTGGTCATGAAAGGTCCTGACTGACAGGCTACTGCCCAGCTTCCCAGCCCCCACTGAGCATCAGTAACCTGTAGGAGTGCATTTGTTTGTTCATTCATTCGTTCACGAAATGTGTATTGTGTTCTGACTTGCGGGCCAGACATTGTCCTTGACACTGAGGAGATAGCAGAGAAGTGGATAGACCTCTGCCCGGTTGGAGCTGAGCGTGTCCTCTGGGCAGGAGACTATAATTACAAGGACAAGGAAACGAAAGGGTGACAGATTACCCAGGCGTTCAGGAGGAAATAGCTAGGAGGTGTGACATGGTGTGCCTGGGGTGACAAGGAGCGCGAGGGGGACATTTGAAACGACACCCTGGAGATGAACCGGCTGACAGAGTCGGAGGAAGGAGAAAGGAAGCCTCAGGGAGTGTGTGCAAAGGTCCTGGGGCAGGAAGATGTGAGTAGATTCCAGGCCAGTGAGGTAGACAGGAAGCAATCAGGAGGTGAAGCCGGAGGGGCCAGCGGGGTCAGGCCGGTCCTCCACCCCAGCTCAGGAGGGGTTCTGGGCAGTGAGCTCACCACGGAGCCTGTTCAGGAGGGAGGAGTCTGATGAAACGTACAGGAAATGCAGATTCCCGGGCCCTGCGCACACCTGCTGGACTGCACTCCGCAGGGGTCGGGTCTGGGCGTCTGCCTGTGTAGACACATGGGTGTTTGAAACTTTGCTGGACAACAGTGGGGGATGGTGAGAGGGAGAGACAGACGGACCCAAAGACAGAGAAAATCAGACAGGAAGAGGCAGAGACAGCAAGGCACAAAAGCTACCAGTGCTCCAGGAGCTGAGCAG
>PVJL010012271.1:0-25819 GCA_004026885.1 Lyroderma lyra
TTTCTTTGCTTTCAGTTTTATATTCCGCATATGAGTGAAATCATGCAGTTCTTTTTTTTTTCTGTCTGGCTTATTTCACTTAGCATGATGATCTCCAGGTTCATCCATTTTGTTGCAAATGGCAATATTTCATCTTTTCTTACAGCTGAGTAATATTCCATTGTGTATATGTACCACAGCTTCTTTATCCAGTCATCTACCCAAAGAACTTGAAAACCTTTGTCCGCAAAGACTTATGTACCCCAATGTTCATTGCAGCACTGTTCACAGTGGCCAAAACATGGAAACAACCAAAGGTCCCTGCAATGGTTGGGGATTTAACTGGCGTCTCTTTGCTGGTCAGCTTTGTGGTCTGCCTGGGGTCCTTGTCCTTGTCATGTTAGGGCTCTCTCTTGGGGCTCTGTGCTGCTCAGGTTTGATGTCTGCCTGAATTCTCTTTGGCTGCTAATATTGCAAGAATGCCTAGGGTCTCTGTGCTGGTCTGGTTATGGTACTTCTGGGGGTTTATGTCTTGGTAATGTCAGAGGTCTCCTGGCTTTCTGTGTGCCCTGTAATAGTAAGGGTTTTTCTGGGGTCTCTCTGCTGGTCAGGAGGGAAGTCTGGATCAATCTTTGTGCTGCTAAGGTTGGGGGATGTCTGGGTACTTTTCTGCTGAGGTAGGGGATCTCCTAGTAATTTTGTGGCGGTCAGGGTAGAGGTCTACTGAATGTCACTGAGCTGGTCAGGTTGGCAGCCTGCCAGGAGTCTCTGTGATTGACAGGTTAGGGGTTATACTGGAATGTATGTGCCCAATCACGTTAAGAATATTTCAGGGGTCTCTTTGCTGCTCAGGTTGCAGGTCTGCCCAGGGTCTCTGCTAACAGGTTGGGTGTTTGCTGGAAGTCTCAGTGCTGGTCATGTTGGAGGTCTGCTTAGATCTCTGCTGTGTTCTTTCTTAAATTATATGGTACTGTGCAGATAAGGTTGGGGTTCATCAGGGGTCTTTTCTTTTCATGTTTCAGGTCTGCTGGTCAGGTTACAGGGAACCTAGTTATCTCTGTTCACACTAAGGTGGAGATCAGCCAGGGATCTCTCTGCTAGTCACGTTGGAGGTCATCTCATGGTTTCTGTGGTGTTCAGATTAGGTATCTGCCTATATATGTAGTGCTCATCATGTTAGGGTTCTCCTGGAAATTTATATTGTCAGTGAGGTTTGTGGGGAACCTTTTCTCTGTCTTTGTCATGTTAGGTGTCTGCTTGAGTCTCTGTTTTATTCACAGGAAAATCTTCCTGAGGACTCAGCTTTGGTTATGCTGCAGGTTTTTTGACGATCTGTGTGCTCTTCAGGTTGGGGATCTATCAGATGTTCTTTGCTGATCCAATTTAGGCTCCGCTGGGGTTTCTGTGCTGGTATTGTTTTCTGCCTGGGATCTCTCTGCTGGTCAGCTTGGGGATCTGCCCATAGTCTGTGTGCTGGAGATCAGCCTCAAGTCTTTATTCTTGGTTATGTTTTAGGTCTGCATTGGGTCTGTGTGTTGCTTCAGTTGGATGTTGGCTTAGGGTCTGTGTGCTGGGCTGCTTTGGGATCTCCTGCATATAATTGTGTTGGTATGTTTGTGTTTCTTTCTGTGTCTCTATGACATGTCAGTGAGGGTCTCTCAAGTGTCTCTGTGCTTGTCAGGTTTGAGGCAAGCATGTGGTCTTTGTGTTGGTGTAATTGGAAGTCTGCTGGTGACTCTGTGATGGTCACACTTAGAATCTGCCACAGGTCCCTCTGATGGTCATGTTAGTTATATGCCTTGGGATTCTATGCTGGTCAGTTTGGGGTTAGCTTTGATCTCTCTGCTAGTCAGGTTGTGGGACTCATCGGGTACTGTGCCTGTGAGATTGAAGGTCTGTTGGGGGACTCTTTGATGGTCATGTTTGAGTCCTGCTGTCATATCTGTGCTCGTAATGTTGAGTGTCTACATGGAGTCTCTTTCCTGGTCAGGTTGGAGAATGGTTGATGGATTCTGTGTTGTCAGGTTTTTATCTGCTGCGGGCCTCTGTGCTGCTGAGTTTTGGGGTCTGCTGTGTGTCTCTGTTATTCAACTATGGGGATTTCTTTGAGTCTCTTTGCTGTTCAGATTGAATGTTGGCTTGGGGTGTCTCCGCTCGTCAGAATGCTTTTCGGCCTGGGATAATGTGCTGGTAAGATAGCGAGTCTGCTGGAAGACTCTTTTCCCAGTCAAATTCAAATCTGCCCAAGGATCATCCTGGTCAGGTTTAAGGTCTTCTATTGTCTTTCTGCTGGCCTTGTGTGTGACTGGGATCTCTGTTTTTGTCATGTTGGAGTTTTGAAATGGGAATTCTCTTCTGGTCTGGCTTAGTTTAGCTGCAGCTGTGTGTAATGGTCAGGTTTGGGGTCTCCTTCCGCTCTCTCTGATGGTTGGTTGCAGGTCTGACTGGAGGCTTTCTGTTGGTCATTGTTTGATGCTATTTGGGTTCCTTTTATTGGTTAGGAAAGGGATTTGCTGTTGCTTTTTGTGGTTAGTCAGATTTTGTGTCTGCTTGGGATATCAGTGCTGGTCTGTTTGAAGATTAGCTGGTCAGGTTAATGGACTGCTGCGTACTGTGCTTGTCAGGTTGGGTGTCTGTTGGGGTTCATTCTTGCTCATCAGATTCCACATATTCACAGATCTCTGTGCTTGTCATGTTGAGTTTCTGTCTCAGGTTTCTGTGTTGGTGAAGTTTGGAGTTGCAACTGTGCCCTTGTTCTGTTCATGTAGGGATCAGCAGGGGGCCTCTGTGCTGTGCATGTTGGGGTTCTGCTCAGAGTCATTGTTGAAGTGTTCTTGGTGTTTCTTTGCTGAAGTGTTTGTGGTCCTGCTGCAGTGCCATGTTCTGGACAGGTTGAGATGGTTTGTTGTGGGCAGGTTGGGCGACATTCTGAGGTCTCTGTTGTCATCAGTTTGAAAGTCTAGCAGGGGTCTCTGTGCTGGTCAGTTTTCACGTCTGCCTGGCATTTCTGTGCTGGTTATTTTTTAGGGTATGCTCAGGGTCTTTGTAACCAGTCAGGTGGGAGGTTTACCTGGGTTCTCTCTTTTGGTGAGGATTTGTATTCCCTGGTTGTTTGTGCTTGTCATTTTTGAGATCTCGCCTGGGTCTCTTTGCTTGTAGTGTTTGGGGTTTGCATTGGATGTCTGTGCTGCTCAGGTTGGGTATCTGCCTGAGTTCTCTGTGGCTAGTCATGTTGAGAGTCTCTCTTGGGTCTCTGTGCTGGTCTAGATATGGGTCTTCCAGCAGTTTCTGTGCTGGTCATTTGAACATTCTTTAAGGGTACTCTGTGTTGGTTTGGATGGGGATATGCTAGAGATCTTTGTGCCTGGTCTACTTGGGGATCTTCTCGAGGTATCTATTCTGGTCTGTTAGGAGATTTTCTGGGGTTTCTTTGCTGGACAGTTTATATTGACTGCTGGATACTCTGGTTGTCTGATTGAGTGTCTTTTGTGTGTCGCTTTTGATGTCAGGTACCAGGTCTGCAGGGATCCCTGTGCTTGTCATTTGAGTGTCTGCCTGAGGCCTGTGATTTGGTCAAGTTTGAGGTCGGTGGGTGGTCCCTGTTCTGGTCACACTGGAGTCAGTCGCAGGTCTCTGTGCACATTAGGTTGGGTTTTTGCTGGGGTTCTCTGCTCCCAGTCACATTTGGAATTTGCTTGAGGTTTGTCTTGGTCAGGTTTTTATCCTGCTGATATCTATCTGCTGGTTTCATGTGTTCTTGGGTTCTCTGTTCTGGTCATATTGGAGATTAGCCTTGGGGACTCTGCTCTGCACAAACTAGGGATCTGTTTGGGTGGTCTGTGATAATCAGTTTGGGGTCTGAAAGAAGTTTCTATGCTGCTCATTTTGGGGTTCTACCATGGTTCTCTGTGCTGGTTATGAAGATGATGTCTTGGAGATGTTGTGCTGTGTCACATTGGGTGTTTGCTTTGAAAACCTATGCTGGTCTGTTTGGAGATTTACTGAGGTCTTTGTGCTGGTCAGGTTAATAGACTGTTGGGTATTGTCCTTGATAGGTTGAATATGTGCTGGTCAGGTTCCAGGTCTACAGGGTTCACCATTCTCGTCACTTTGAGTTTCTGTCTGAGGTCTCTCTTTTGATCAAGTTTGAGTTGGATGGGTGTTCTGTGTGTTAGTCCAGTTAGGGTAGTCAAGGGTCTCTATCAGGGTCAGTTGCAGTTCTGCAGGCCTTCGTTCTTCCAGTCACATTTGGAATTTGCCTCGGGTCTATCTTGATTTGGCGTGCAGGTTTCTTTGCCTTGGATGTCTGTCCTTGTCGCCTTGCTGCTCTGTATTGTGGGTTCTATTTTGGTGAATTTGGGTGTTTGCTTGGGCTCTTCATGATGGTCAGGTTGGAGGTCTGCCAGGAGGCTATATGCTGGTCATTTGAAGGTACTTTCAGAGTTTTCAGTGCTGGTTAGTATGAGGAGGGGGTGGAGACATTTTGTCTAGTCAGATTTTGGGTCTGCTTGGGCTATCTGTTCTAGACTATTGGAAGAATTCCTGGTGTCTCTCTTTTTGTCAGGTTAATGGACTGCTTGCTACTGTGCTTGTCAGGCTGGGTCTCTGCTGGAGGTCACTTATCTGTCCATGTTCCAGATCTCCATGTGTCCCTCTCCTTGTCATGTAGCATATCTGCCTGAGGTCCCTTTGTTGGTCAAGTTTAAGGTCAGAGATTTGTCTTACTCTGATCAGGTTGAGATCAGTCAGGGGTCTCTGTGCTGGATATATTGTGGTTTTTCTCAGGGTTTCTGTGTTCATCAATCTGAGGTTTTCTGAAGGTTTCTGTGCGGATTAGTTTGGGGTCCTGTGAATGTCTTCTGTTCTGGTCAGCTTGGAGGTCTATTGAGGGTCTGGGTGCTGGTCAGGTGGAGGTGCTCTTGTTGTTTCTGTTGTCATGAGCTTGAAAGTCAGGCTGGGGTTGCTGGGCTTGTCAGTTTGGATGTTTGCTCAGGGTCTTTTTACCCAGTCTGGTTGGGGATTTACCTGGCATCTCTTTGCTGGTCAGTTTTGAGGTCTGTCTGGGGTCTCTGTTGTTTTGATGTTAGGGGTTTTCTCTTGGGACTCTGCCTGTCAGGTCTGATGTCTACCTAAATTGTCTTTGGCTGCTAATGTTGCAAGAATGCCTGGGGCCTCTGTGTTGGTGTGGTTATGGGACTTCCAAGGGTTTATGTCCTGGTCATGTCAGGACCCTTCTCACTTTCTGTGTGCCCTATAATGATAAGGGATTTTCAGGGGTCTCCATGCTCGTTGGGTGGAGAGTCTGGATCAATCTTTCTGTTGCTCAGTTTGGGAGATGTCTGAGTACTTTACTGCTGAGGTATGGGATCTTCTGGTAATTTTGTGGTGGTCAGGTTAGAGGTCTACTGAATGTCACTCTGCTGGTCAGGTTGGCAGCCTGCCAGGGGTCTCTGTCAGATTAGGGGTCATATGGGAATTTATGTGCCCAGTCATATTAAAGGTATTTCAGAGGTTTCTTTGCTGCTCAGATTGCTGGTCTGCTTGGGGTTTTTGCACACAGGTTGGGTTTCTGCTGGAAGTCTCAGTGCTGGTCTGGTTGGGGATCTGCTTGAATAGCTTTTGCTTTTTTTGTTGTTGTTTTGTTTTGTTTTGTTTTTACAGGTACGTTACTGTGCTGATCAGTTTGGGGTTCATCAGGGGTCTCTTTCCTTTTCATGTTCCAGGTCTGCTGGTCAGGTTACAGGGAAGCTAGGTATCTCTGTTCGCAATCAGGAGGGGATCAGCCATGGGTCACTCTGCTAGTCACTTTGGAGGTCATCTCTTGGGTTTTGTGGTGGTCAGATTAGGTATTTGCCGGTATACTTAGTGCTTGTCAGGTTAAGGTTCTCCTGGGAATTTCTATTGTCAATGAGGTTTGTGAGCTGCCTTTTTTCTCTGTCTTGGTCATGTTAGGTGTCTTCTTGGGTCTGTTTAGTTCACAGGAACATTTACCTGGGGACTCTGCTATGGTCATGTTGCAGGTTTGTTGATGATCTGTGTGCTCTTGAGGTTGGGGATCTATGAGATGTTCTTTTGCTGGTCCAATACTCGGTCTTCTTGGATTTCTGTGCTGGTATTCTCTTCTGCCTGGGATCCTTCTTCTGGTCAGATTGGGAATCTGCCCATAATCTGGGTGCTGGAGATCAGCCTGGAGTCTTGGTTCTTTATTATATTTTAGGTCTGCCTGGGGTCTGTTTACTGCTCTGGGAGGATTTCTGCTTAGTGTCTGTGTGGTGGCCTGATTTGGGGTCTGCAGGTATAAATGTGTTGGTATGCTTGTGTTTCTTTCTGAAGTCTCTATGACATGTCAGTATGAGTCTCTCAGGGGTCTCTGTGCTTGTCAGGTTGGGGATATGCACGGGGTCTCTGTATTGGTGTACTTGGAAGTCTGCTGACGACTCTGTGGTGGTCACACTTAGAGTCTGCTTCGGGTACCTCTGATGGTCATGTTGAAGATATGGCTTGGGATCCTGGGCTGGTCACTTTGTGGTCAGTTTTGATTTCTCTGCTGCTCAGGTTGTGGGACAGATGTGGTATTGTGCCTGTGAGATTGAAGATATGTTGGGGGTCTTCTTGCTGGTCATGTTTGAGGTCTGCTTGTCATGTTGAGTGTCTGCTTGGGGTCTCTCTCCTGGTCAGGGTGGAGATTGGTGGATGTTCTCTGTGCTATTCAGGTTTCTATCTGCTGGGGGCCTCTGTGCTCCTGAGTTTTCGGGTCTCCTCTGTGTCTCTGCTATTCAGCTATGGGGCTTTCCCTGGGTTTCTCTGTTGGTCTGGATGAAGGTTGGCTTGGGGTCTCTCTGCTAGTCATATTGCCTTTCTGCCTGGAATACTTTCAGCGGGTCTGCTGGAGGTTTCTTTTCCCAGTCATATTCAAATCTGCCCAGGCTTAATTCTGGTCAGCTTTAAGGTCTGCTATTGTCTTTCTGTGGGTCTTGTGTGTGACTGGGATCTCTGTTTATGTCATTTTGAAGGATTAAAATGGGCATTCTCTTCTGGTCAGGTTTAGTTTTGCTGCAGCTGAGTGTGATGATCAGATTTAGCGTCTCCTTGGGCTCTCTGTGATGGTTGGTTGAGGGTCAGCCTGGACGCTTTATTTTGGTCATTTTGGGGTTTTATCTGGGTTCCCTGTGCTGGTTAGGAAAGACATGTGCTGTTGATCTTTGTGCCTGCTCAGGTTTTGTGTCTGCTTGGGATATCAGTGCTGGTCTATTTGAAAATTAGCGGGGGTCTCTCTGATGTTTAGGTTAATGGACGCTAGGTAGTGCTTATCAGGTTGGGTGTCTGTTGTGGTTATTTGCTGATCAGGTTCCAAGTCTTCAGCAGTCTCTGTCCTTGTCATATTGAGATTCTGCCTGAGTTCTCTGTGTTGGTGAAGTTTGAAGTCGCAGAGGTGTCCCTGTTCTGTTCATGTTGGATCAGTAGGGTTTCTCTGTGCTGAACAAGTTTCAGTTCTTCTCAGGGTTTTCATGCTGGTCAGGTTGAGGTCTTCTAAGTGTTGCCATGCTGATTAGTCTTGAGTTCAGCTGAGTTTCTGTATTGTAGTCAAGTTTTGGTCCACTTGGTGTCTCTTTGGTTGTGACATTTGAATTCAGCCTGGGATTTTTGTCATGCTTTTCTTATGGGACTGCCAGGGATTTCTGTGCTAGTCCTATCAGGGGTCTTCTGGGTTTCTATGTGTTCATTAATTGTAAGGGTTTGCCTGAGCTTTCTGTACTGCTCAGGTTGGAGGTCTGGTTTTATCTTCCTGCTGCTCAGTTTGGAGGTCTTCTTGGTACACTTCTGTTGAGGTTGGGGTTCTCTTGCTTACTCTGTTCTAGTTAGATTAGAGGTCTACTCGAGGTCTCTGTGCTTGTCAGGTTTGAGGTCAGCTGGAGTGTCTGTGCTGAGCAGGTTGGGGGCCTTTCAGTAGTCACTGTGGGAGTCATGTTAGGGACAATGATAGGATTGATATGCCCAGTGATGTTAAGTTTATTTCAGGGTTCTCTGTGCTACTCAGTTTAGAGGTCTACCTGGGGTCTCTGCTGCACAGGTGGAAGGTCTGGTGTGATATTCTGTGCTGGTCTGGATGGAGGTCTCGTTCGTTCTCTGCTGGGATTGTTCAGGAGATGATGGAGTACTGTATTGGTAAGGTTGGGGTCAGCAGGTGTCTGCATTGTATGTTCCAGGTCTATGGGATGTCCGAGATCATCATGTTCACTGTCTTCCTTGATCTCTGTGCTAGTCAGGGTACAGGGAAGCTAGGAGTCTCTTTTCCCCCATCAGGTGGAAATCATCCAAGGGTCTCTGCATTGGTTATATTGGAGGTCTTCTCAGGGTCTCTGTGTTTGTCATATAGAGTGTCTGCCTGAGAAATTAGTGATGGTCATGTTAGGTGTCTTCTGGGGAATCTCTTTGCTCAGTGAGCTTTGAAGGCTGCTTTTGGTCCCTGTTCTGGTCATGTATGAAGCCTTCTTAGGTATCTTTCAGAAGTTGGGTATGGTAGGGGTTTATGGGTATGGTAGGGGTTTATGTACTGATTATTTCTGGGGTCTTCTGGGGGTCTGTGTCCCCAATATTGAAGGACTGGTTTGATCTTTCTGTTGCTCCATTTGGGGGACATCTGGGTGTTCTTCTTGTGAGGTTGAGATTCTGCTGTTGATTTCTTGCTGGTCAGCTAGAGGTCTACTGGGGGTCTCTGTACTTGTGAGGTTTGTGGTTTGCATGAGGTTACTGTGCTGGTTTATTTGGAAGTCCGTTGGTGTCTTTGTAATGGTCAGACTTAGTGTGTGCCCTGGGTCCCTATACTAGACATACTGATGGTATGCCTGAAGATTCTGTGCTGGGAAGGTTGTGGTATGTTTTGATTGTCTGCTGATCAGGTTAGGAGACTGATGCAGTGCTGTTCCTATCAGGTTGGTGGTCTGCTGGAGTCTCTTTGGTTGTCAATTTCCATGTCGGCTGGGGTTTCTATGCTTGCCATGCAGTGTCAGCCTGATGTCTCTGTTCTGGTTATGTGAGAGAGTCACTGGGATCTTTGTGCTCGTCACGTTTTGGATTTGTTTGTCTCTGTCCTGGTAAGTTTGAGGATCTCCTAGGAGTCTCTATGATATTCAGCAAGGGGTCTTCTGGAGGTCTCTATGTTGGTGAGGTGGGAGGTGTGCAAAATGTCTCTGTGCTTGTCAGATTGGTTGTCTTCCTGGGGACTCTGTGCTGGTCAGGTTGAAGTTCTGGTCAATCTTTGTGCTGCTCCAGTTGGGACACTTCTGTGTATGTTTCTGGTAAGGTAGGGGTTCTCCTTGTGAATGCTTGCTGGTAAGATTAGAGGTATTTTGAAGGTCACTGTTCTGGTGAGATTGGGGCGCTGCCTGGAAAATCTATGCTGGTCAGGTTAGGGTCTGTTTGGAGGGTCTGTTCCATGTTACACTTCAAACATGCCTGGGGTTTGTACTCATCAGGTTTCGATTATGCTGAGGTCTTTTTTCTAATCTCATGTGTTCCTGGAGTCTCTATCCTGGTCACATTGGAGGTCTGGATTCAGAGCTCTGTAGATTGGGCGTCTTCTGTCTCTGTATATGATAGTCAGGTTTTGGGTCTGCTGGGTTTCTCTGTGATAGTCAGGTTGTGGGTCTTCCAGGAATCTTTGTGCCAGTCACTTGTGCGTTCTGTCAGCATTCTCTTCACTGGGTAATATTAGGATGTGCTAAAGGTCAGTGTGCCTGGTCACATGGAAAGTTTGTTTGGGGTATCAGTGCTGGTCAGGTTAATGGCCTGCTGAGTACTGTGCTTGTCAATTTGGGTATCTGTTGGAGGTCTCTACAATTGTCAGTTTCCAGGTCTACAGCAGTGCCTGTGTTGTCATGTTGGGTTTGTACATGATGTGTCTGTTGATCAAGTTGGAATTTAGTGGGTGTATCTGTTCTGTTAAGGTTGGATCAGTGTGTGGTCTGTGACTGGGCATTTTAGGGTTCTGCTTGAGTTCTCTGTTCCAGGGTCACATTTGAAACCTTCCTGAGGTTTGCCTTAGTCAGGTTTGGGGTCTGCTAAGGTCTCTCTCCTGGTCTCTGCCTTGGGTTTCTGTTCTTGTCACTTCAGAGGTCTACACTGGGGGCTCTGTTCTGGTCATATTGAGTTCTGCTGTGGCTGTCTGTGATGGTCAAGTTCAGTATCTGCTGGGTCTCTCTGTGATGGCAAGGTTGGGGGTCTGCTAAGAATCTGTATGATTATCATTGGGACATTCTGTTACAATTCCCTGTGCTTCTTTGGATGAGGATGTGCTTGAGAACTATGTGGCTGATCAGGTTGTGTTGGTAAAGTTTGAGCTCGGTGAGGTGGGTCTCTGTTTAAGTGAGCTTGGAATCAGTCTGACGTCTCTGTCCTGAGCCAGCTATGGTTCTTCTGAGGGCCTCTGTGTTTGTCAGATTGTGGTCTTCTGGTTGGCTTTGTGCTGATTGGTTTGGGGTCCTGCTGGCATTCTCTGTTCTTGACAGGTTAGGGGTTTCCTGAGGAGTCTTTGTGCTGGTCATGTTAGGAATCTTTGTGCTGGTTAGTTTGGGGGTCTACCTGATTTCTTTGTGACTGGCCATGCTGTGAGTAAGCCTTGGGATTCTGAGTTTGTCTGTTTAAAGGTCTGCCAGGGGTTTATGTGTGTTAATGTCAGGGGTTTTCTGTTTGTCTATGTGTTCAATAATGATAGGGGTTTGCCTGGGGTCTCTGTTTTAGTCATGTTGAAGGCCTCATTTGATCTTCTTGCTGCTCAGATTGGGTGTCTTTGAGTTACTCTTTTGGTCAGGTTTGTGTTTTTCTGGTGAATACTTGCTGGCCAAGTTAGAGGTATCCTGGAGGTATCTGTTCTGATCAGATTGAAGATCTTCCAGGGGTTTCTGTACTAGTCAGAATTGGCGTTTGTCTTAAGAGTCTGTACTGCTCAAGTTTTGGGTTTCCTGGAGCTCTGTGCTTACCATGGGGTGTCTCCCTGTGATCTTTGTGAGAAGTGATGTGGGGGACCACAAATCTCTGTGCAACTCATGATAGAGGCCTTCCTGTGGTCTCTGTGCCTGTATGGATGGAAGTATACTTGTGTTTTGGGTTTCTTTTTTTTTTAGTGGTCATGTGAGGGGTTTGCTTGAAGCCTCTGTGCCCAGTAATGTTAAGAGTTGGCCCTAGGCTCCTGTGTAGGTAACGAGGTCTCTGAGCTGGTTAGGTTGAAGCTTTATTGAGACCTATGTACTTATTTGTTTAGGTTCCCCTAGGGATTTTCTGTTCTGCTCAGATTGGGGGTCTGCTGCGGGTTTTTGTGCTTGTCAGGTAGGGGTTCTACCTATGTTCTCTGTGGTCATAACGTTGCAAGTCTGTCCGGGCTCGCTGTTCTACTCACTCTTATGCTCTGTTCAGGGTTTTTGTACAAACTGAGGATTTGGGTTCACATGTGATCTCCGTGCTGGTGATAGTGGATATTGCCTGATGTCCTTATGTTGATGAGTTTTGAGGGTCTGCATGGAGTCTCTGTATTTGTCACTTAGGTATCTGTTTTGGGTCTCTGTGCTGGTCAGGTTTGAAGACTGCCTGGGATCTCATTGCTTCTCAAGATGGGTATCTACATGTGGTTTCTCTGTTGGTCTCTTCAGAGTTATGATGGAAATATCTATGTCCAGTTAGATTAGTGGTGTGCTGGATGTCCTTTCCAATTACAACTGAAGCTAAAAATGGCCTGAGCCTAAAATCAGGGGGAATGGATTAACTTCTGGCAAGTGGCATTTGGCAAAAAGCCAGAGGCTGTAAGTTCCCACCTTACCAGGGCTCTGAGTTTGGTGCTTCTCCAGGAGGTAACAACAAGACATCACTGATGACCCATACCCTGCTAAATGTGGTGTACATGGGGACTCTCTTTCCATGTGTTCTTTGTACTGGATTTGGTGGAGCTACCAGATGCCTGCCATCCATTGCCTTCCTCCTGACCATGGTCCCCCACTTGTCCATTTTTTCCTGGCACTGGCCTAGAGCCCAATAATGGATTCTGTAACACCAGAGGAAAATGTGTATTTATAACAGAAGTCCCTGACTTTCCACATTTTTCTTCTCTTTGAGACTGCTTTGGGAGACTACTTATCTATAAACTTTGGGAGATGGTGTAACAGTCATGCCCCTCTTTGACTGTGCCTATAAAATCACACATGAGGAAATAATGCTTGGAGAACTTCAACTGACTCAAGATCCTGGTCGTGATGGGCCGGGGTTTGGACCTTCCTGGCTTGAGGCCTGGAGATAAGCTCAGTTATGCAGTGTTGGTCTCTTGCCTTGGGTAAGTTCTGGTTTGGTGTATCCCAAAGGCAGGCTGGGTGCACTCTTGATATCTCAGCCCCTATGTGTGTGATGGGGTGTCACTGTTCTAAGTTTGTGCTGCTCTGCTCATCTGAAGTTGCCTCTCTCATGCCACCAAAACCCAGCAGTACTGGAAGGAATTGGTCAGTCTCACTGCAGACAACTACTGCAGACCTGGGCACTGCAGGCCTGCTGTAAAACAGTAAACCCATGGTTGAAAAGGTTGGGATTTTCATCTTGACTCAGAGGGTACTGTCACTCACAAGGGTCAATGCAACTCATCCTTGAGGCCAATGTACTTTCCAGGGCCTGATGTGGGCAGGACAGAGTCAAATTCTTGCTGGGTACACCATAAACTACCCCTGTGGTCCCACTTATCTGCTAATAGCTGAGATCTCCTGCATCCTTGTTTCCTCAGGGAATGCAGGTTGATCTAGAGGTTGAAAGTCCTGAGATACCCTAGACCCCCCAATGCTTTCCTGTGATGCCACGTTCCTCTTCTCCTCAAAGAACATTAGATGACTCACAGTGACAACAGAGGATGATTATATCCTCAGAAGTTAACATCTAATGTGAAAATGTGGGCACCTTCATCATGATATAACCTAATAATTTTTGAAGCTAGATTTAGAGGTGTCTTAGTTCACACTAAGTTTCATGGGGTTCAGTTGGCATATAAGTTGGTGCCCATGGTCTGCCACTCCCAGTTGTCAAGAGTAGAAGCTGTCAGTGTATGTCTGCTTCCCATTTTGGGTCTGTGCCTGCTAAGAAGTAAGTCTAACTGTAATCTCTGGGTTGGTCATATTAGCGGTATGCCAGGAACCACTATATTCATTCACATTGTGTGTGTAATGGATAATTTTCCAACCCCAACTGAAAATAGAAATAACCTGAACCTAGGATCAGGGGGAGAGGTTTACCTTCTGGCAAGGGGACTTTGGAGAACAGATGGAGGCTTTCAGTTCTCACCTTACCAGACTTCTGAGTATGAGGCCTTTCAAGGAGGCACCTATGAGGCATTATTGATGATTCATAGAACTTTCTGCATACCCTTCTAAAGGTGGTATCATGGGGAACTCTGTTTCTTATGATATGCGCTTGGGACTGCATGGGGTGAAGATTCCCTGTACTTCTCCCATTGCCTCCCTCCTGACCATTGCATCTCACTGGTTCTTCATTCCCTGGGTACTAGCCTGGAGCCCAAGACTGGATTCTGTAACACCATTGGGGAGAGGGCATTTAGAATGGCAACTGGTCACATACCACCTTCTTCCCATGTTTGAGATTTCTCTAAAGTCTCTGGACGGTGGTGTCAGACCAATGTCCTTCCTTGGGTCTGCTTGTAGGAACCCCCAAATAAGGAAATAATGGCTGGTTACACACAACAGCTTCAAGAGCCTGGTAGTCATGGGCAAGGCTTATGGGCTGCCTGATTTTAGACCTGGAGATCAGCTGAACTGTGCTTTGTCATGGCCTCTTGACCTCAGGCTAGGCTCTGGTCCAGGTGTATTCCAAAGGCAGGCTGGCTTTCACTGTTGATCTCTGAGTTCTTATGTGTGTGGTGGGGAGTAACATGTCTGAGCTTATAGAACTCTGCACAACTAAGGGTGCTTCTCAAATGTCATCAAACACAGCCCCACTGTACTGAGGGAGCATTGGCCTGTCTCACTTCACACGCACTGCTGCAGACCCAGATGCTACAGGTCTCCTATAAAAAAAAGACACCCATGCTGGCAATGGTTGGTGGTTTCATCTTGATTCAGATGATACTGTCATCCACAGGAGTCAAGGTTATTCATTTTTGAGAACGATGTAGTTTCCAGGGCAGGTCAGTGGGCAGGACTAGGGAAACCTCTAGCTGGGTATACACCATAACACTTGCTTCTTGGCCCCTTGTTTGCTAAGAGCTGGGGTCTGCAACACCCCAAGGTTCTCAGGGTTTACAGGTTGATCTGGGAGTTAGAAAGGCCTAAAAATATTTAGAGACCCCAATGCTTTCCTGTGAGGTCACGTGTACACTATGACTTCAGAGCCAATCAGCAACAGAACAGGGACCACAGAGGACCAACCACATGCTGAGAAGCTGATATCTAAGGTGAGAAGATTATTGCCATGCCACTGTAGCCAGCTTCATTCTAACTGAACACTATAACCTTGGTACCTAGATTGCGAGTTGTGTTGGTTCACACCAAGTTCCATGGAGTGGAGTTGGGATGTAAGTGTGTGTGCTACTCTTAGCTTTCATGGATAGAAGCTACTAGTTTCTGGCTGTTCTCCATCTTGGGTGTCTAGCTGATGAACCCTCAATTTTGTCAACTCTTTTGGATGGACTCTAAATCACTGGTCAACATTTAGGAAGAAGGAGCATTTACATGAAAATGCACCTTTTTATCTATCTTGGAGATATTTCTGGACCCTGCATTTCCGTGGAGTCAGAAACCAGGCCCTTCAGCTCTGGTGCCTGGATGGCTCTGACAGAATGGCTGTCCCAGGTCAGTGTCCACAGGGTTTAAGCATTCTCCAAATCCCTTGTCACTGCTTGATTACGTGATGCACACGAATTAGCATGGACTAAGAGAAAGATAATACTGAGAGCTGAAAAACTAGGAAAAATGGAGTCTGAGCATGTTCCTTTCCTTGGCCCATATCAGTCACCACAGTGAGTGACAGGGGGACACGTGAAACCACACAGATCCACACAAATGAGGGTTCATAAGGTACCTGAAATGACAAGCAGCCACTTCCATGGGGGCCAGTGAAACATATACGACAACATAGAGCTACACCAAGAAGTGGCTGCAGAACACCTGGAATGAAACAAAGCAACCTTACTGTGTAGAAGTGTGGTACACAATGGGAGCAAGAGCCAACCAAGAATGTGTCATTAGGAAATTTGAGATGATTTGGAGCCACCAGAGGGAGCAACGGTTGGACACCGGGATGATACAAAGCCATCCTAATAATTGAGAGTGAGATGCTTGTGGTGATGTAAAATCACGCCAGTAAACATCGTATAAATACATTCCATGACACATGCACTTTAGTAAGTATCAGTGAAACACTTGAAAGACACAATGGCATTTCATGAGTGGCAATGGAACACCTGGGATAATGTGGTTCCTCCCTGGTGAGGGGTAGTGGGATGCACATGAAGATGCAGAAGCAGTTAAGTGAGCAGCTATGACACACATGGAATCAACATTCACAGTCAAAGCCCTTTGTTGCAGTACTTTCCCTGGGTGTTAGTTATTAAGTGATACTTCATGCTTTTTTCTTCAAGCTACTGTCAATAGCTACATATGAAAAAATTATGCATGGCATATATAAGTTCTTCACATGTGGGTATCTGCATTAGCAGTCACCATCTGCCTAAAGTCATCAAGGTACATTTTTAACAAAAAAGCACGGCTGAAAGTGATGAAACAAAATGCTTTGACAAAAAGAGTGGATTTATCTTAGTTCATAAAATGTGCACAAGCAGTGCATCACAAAATATTCGACCACACAGAAGAGTTAAGTGGTGGTGACATGCTTTCCTGGATTATGAAAATAAGAGCAATTCTAGCAAATCATGAGGTTTTTCACTTTTGAGAGCAGCCGGACAGCACTCATCACAAAAGGCTCAGAAAAGTTTCCAAGTGCATTGTATGGAAACAATGAGTCAAAAATTATTGCAGAACTTGCCTGCAAGATTTATGAAAAGTGAAATGTTTCACTCAGAGAATGGACCGTCTTACCGAGTTTCTTCAGTATCTGAACTCATAGTAATAAATTGCTTTGGTAGTGAATAATTTTAGCAAATGTCTTCAGTCAACAATGTACTAATTTGAAAATTACCTGAAAATGACTGTAAGTGTCCACAGTCAGTAACATTTGTAAAATGCAAGACTTGAAGCACTTTCAATAATTTAAGAACTGCATTCTTTCCTAAGAGTGTCGACATGACAATTTTATCTAACATTTTAAGCTTTTGTTCTTTTCTACAAAAGCTTTTATGTCACCCACTGGTAACTCAATGTTTTCTTGATAAATACGTGTTACACATTCTGTACAGCATCACTGAAACTTTGGATCAGACTTGTATTCCATAGGACCATTAACTATCCATGTAAAATGCATTCTACATGGTACTAGCTCATTGAGAAAAGAAGATACACAGATGGCTTCACATAAATGCAAGTCAAGCAAAGCTGTGTTTTGACTATGATAGCGTATAATAAACATCCATTACCTTGGGAGTCCCAAACTAAACTTCTTTTTACTTTTTTATTCATTGGTAGTTTTCTTCAGGTTCTTGGGAAATGTAAAATGTTTCCTCTATTGCCTCAAAAACTACTATTCTTTTACTGTCTCTCTAGAATCCATGGGTTCTGAAATTCCAAGAATTTTAGCACCATAGAAAACATTCCCATGACATATCTCCAAAGATTTTGCTCCTGGGCAACATATTAGTAAAACTTTCTCCACAAACCATGACTCTAACAAGAATTCTTGTATTGCTTTTTGGCCTTTTGGCTGAGATCAAGTGTCATATGTAGTCTTATCAGAATGCTTGTGTGCTTTTTCATGCAATAGCTTCTACTCACATAGAATGTTTAAAACATCACTTTCATACACCTTTTTCTTTGTGAATGTTGTGAATCATATTTCCACAAACAGTATTTCCAAAAAATGTAAGTAGTGGCATTTTTTTCTACCAAAGCTTTTCTTCAAACAGTAAATTTAAGGCTGCAATAATTGTGAAAGATTCTTATTTTTTTTAGTTGATACAAAGCTACTTTATTTAGTGACAATGTGACACCTAAGATGATGCAGAAGCACCTTAGTATGCTGCAGTGAGATATCTCAAACAACACAGAGACAACTTACAAAATTCTATTGAAAAAATTAGAACTTGTGGAGTCACCTCAGCGAATGGCACTGGGAAAGTTGAAATGATGCAGACACTCAGTGAGTTGTAATAAAGGAAAAATGACAAGGGGCAACCCCAGTGAGTAAAAAAGGAGGACCCAGGATGATGTCAAGCCACCTCAGTGAGCAGCAGTGGAAGAGCAGGATGAATCAGAGCCACCCAAGTTAGGAGCAGCAGAACACAGGGAAGAAGTGAAGCATTTTAAAGAATGGCATTAGGACACCAAGAATTACACATGCTAACCATTATGCAGATTCATCAAGAAAATGTCTTACTGATTTTAACTGGGTTACTTTTGAATAATTTAAGGTGTCTCGCTGCTGCTTAAAGTTTGTTGATTGTGTTGTCTTAGATCTATCACTGCCAGTTAATACTGTGGCTTTTAGTTATTCCTGATATTTCACTGCCACCCACTATGTGTATTTACACCATACCATGAGTTTCACTGCCAATCACTGGAGTGACTGTGTTGTTCCTCATGTCTCACTTATGCAAGTATCACACTGCTACTAAAAATGTACCTTAAAATTGTTTCCTATGTGTCACTGACCCTCACTCTGGTGCCTCCATATCGTCAAGGGAATCCTAAGACCACTCTTTGTGATGAGTCGCATTGCCACTGACTCAGGTGGCTCTGTTTTATTACAGGTGTTGCACTGCCACTCAAATGGTGGATCTTCATCATCATAATTGTCCCATGGCCACACAATGGTGTTGCTCTGTGTCAATTCTAGTTTCCCATTGCTGCTCACTGAAGTACTTCCACATTGTCTCTGGTGTTTTACTGCAGGTAATAGCGGTGGGGTTTGTCAACCCAAGGGTCACAATGCCACTCTCTAAGGTGGCTTTCCATTGTTCTTTGTGCACCACAACCACTCCCTAGAGTGAGTTTTAGTTGTTTTAGGTGTCTGAAGGCTACTGCTTGGGATGGCTCTATATCATCCCTAGTTTACCACTGCCACTCACTGGATGGGTTTGTGTACCCATTGATGTCTTAAGGCCATTTTTTGTCATGGCTTCATGTTATCCCCAGATTTCCAATACTGTTAAGTGGGCTGGCCTTGATTCACTCTGCTTTTACATTGCTGTTTACTGGTGTGGCTGGGCCTCACCCTGAGTGTTCCACGTTCACTCATGGGGTTGCTCCCTGTCATTTTGTATTTCATTTTGAAGTACTGGGTGTCTCCATCCTCCCAAGTTTCTCAGTGCCATTCACTGAAGTGATTTTGTGCTGTCCCAGACATTTCACTGCCTCACACTGGGGTGACTCCACATTATCCTAATTGTTTCACTGGCTTTTCTGGGTTGTCTCTGTGTCGTTTGATATATCTCACTGTTGCCTACTGGAATGGTTCTGCATCACGCCAGAAGTCTCTCTGCCACTGAAGAAGGTGGACTCATATCTCCTTAAGTAAAACACTTGGAATTATTGCAGTCCTACATTTATGGAAATGTTTGGTTAGAAAAAGCCACCACTAATATTTACTGAAAATATTGTTTGTGAAAGGATGATTCACAGCATACACTATCAGAAATAAGTGTATAAGAGACTTTAAACTTTCTATGTGAGCACATGGCATTTGATGAAAAACCACAAAAGTATTCTCATTGGATGAGATACTATACTTTATCTTGACCAGAGGGCTGAAAAATTAAATAAGTATTCTTGACAGAGTCAGTGTGCGTGGAGAAATTTTCTCCAATATATTGTGTAGGAGCAGAATGTTTTATAGATATGACTTGAAAAAATTTTGTGTGGTGTGAAAATTACTGAACTTTCAGAACCCACACATTCTGAAGACACTGAGGAAGGCTTACCATTTCCTTAGAGAATTAAGGAAAACTTTTACATTTCTCAAGAAACTGAAGAGTGTGGAAGAAGGCAAGATGGTGACTGGAGAGGAGGTCCCTAAAGCCTGTCCCAGAAAAAAAAAATTGAATGGCCATTCAGGAGCCAAGAAAGAGGACCCTGAGTGACAAAATGGCTGTTGAGAAATCCACAAATCACAAGTAAACACCTGAAGATTGGAGAGAAGCGGGCGTGTTGGGGAGAGGGAACGGAGCAGAGACTACAACAAGATCTGAGCGTCGCAGGCCGGAGGAGGGGAGAGGCCACGGGGGAGCTGGACTTTGGAGCTCCATGCTGGTGACGGAGTTTGAGAGCCAGCCTCTGGAAGTTTTGAGTGGTAGAGGGGCTGACCGAGGACTCTGAACTTCAAAGATGACAACCCAGCTCTAGGCCCCCTGGAGACCTACACAGGGCTGCAGTTCCTGTTCGCAGCCCACTGCAAAGGTGACCCTGCTGTCTCAGGCTGGGCCCACAGCTTTGGACTTATGGAGCGTGCACTTCCTCGTACACTCCAGGGTTCTGAAAGCAATGTGAGCCCATAGAGAGCCAGATGCTGAATAAGGTCTATGAAGAAAGACTAATTTGATAGCATTCACCCAATCCAGTAAAAACAAGCCTCGAAACAGTTTAACCAGCAAAGGGCAGAAGGCAGAGCTGCCCTTGGAGTGCCTTTTGTTGGCCTCTCAGCAAGATATATGCGCATAGCTTCCAAATGCAGCAGGAGATAAGAAACAAGAAACAAAAAGCCCCCTCTCCCCCAAAACTTGACCCCAGTGCCACCTAGTGTCTGCCTTACAGCAAGACACCACAAAAGCAATAATCTGGGCACTGAGCATAAAGCCCTCATGTCAAAGAGGAAGAACCCAGTGGACAGGATGAATTCCTTAAAAACTAAAATTCCTCAGAAAGAACATGAACTTTACCCAGAAGACAGCTTGTCAGAACGGGAAGGGCCTGATTAAAGTGACAGAGAATTTAAAGCAACCATTCTAAAGCCTGTGAGAGAAATGAAAACCTATTGGCAGAACACCATAGCTGAGATAAATAATATAAAAAAGGATATAAATGACATAAAAAAGGAACTCTGTTAAAAAAAATTTAACAAAGAAATTCAAAACATAAGAAAGATTGAGACGGAAATACGAGAAATAAATAATACCATAAAAGAAGTGAGAAATGAAATAACTGCCATAGGAAACAGGACCAACCAGATGGAGGAAAGAATTAGTGATATTGAAGATCACAATATGAAAACAGCTCAGAAAGAGGAATAGCAGGAATATAAAACCAAAAGGATAGAAAGAACTCTGCAAGGACTATCCGACTCCATGAGACAAAACAACATCAGGATAATAGGAATAGAAGAGGGGGCAGAGCAATCTACAGCGAGCATACTCAAATAAAACATAGATGAGAACTTTACAAACCTATGGAAAGATCTGGAACTACAAGTTCAAGATTAAAACAGGTACTTTGGATAAATGGACCCCAACAGATCTTCTCCAAGACACATGGTACAAAAGATGTCCAAAACTAAAGACAAAGAGTCAATTCTCAAGGCAGTCAGAGAAAAAAAAACTATAACTTTTAGAGGAAAACCCATCAGGCTGGCATCAGATTTCTCAGCAGAAACTCTACAAGCCAGGAGAAAGTGGAACCCAATATTCAAAAATTTAAAAGAGAGAAACTTCCAGCCAAGAACAAATTATCCAGCAAAATTAACTTTCAGGTATGAAGGTGGAATAAAGACCTTCTCAGACAAACAGAAGCTGAGGGAATTTGCCAGCATGAGGCCAGCACTCCAAGAAATACTGAAGGAAGCTCTTTGGCCTGAAACAAAACATCAGGAAAAATGGAACAAAGTTGGGGCAACAAGAAAGAAACAAAAACAAACAAACAAACAAACAAAAACAAAGAAAGAAATAAGCAATAGCCACAGGAAATCCTCACATATCAATCATCACTCTAAATGTTAATGAACTGAAATAACCAATAAAAAGACACAGAGTAGCAGACTGGATTAAAAAACAGAACGCATCCCTATGCTGTCTCCAAGAAACACACCTCAGTTGTAAGGACACAGACTCAGAGTGAAAAGGTGGGATACAATACTCCAAGCAAATGGTAACCAGAGAAAAGCAGGAGTGGCCATAGTGATATCTCATGAAATAAACTTCAGGTTAAAAAAGACTAAAAGAAAAGGATGGACAATATATAATGATAAAAGGCACAATGCAACAACAAGAAGACTTGACACTAATCAACATATATGCTCCCAAACAGGATGCACCAAAATACATAAAGAAACTACGAACAGACTTGAAAAGAGAAACTGATGAATACACAATCATAGTGGGAGATTTAAACACCCCGCTAACAGCCATGGACAGATCATCCAAACAGAAAATAAATAAGGAAGTAACAGTTCTAAATGACACATTACAGCAATCGGACATAATTGGCATTTACAGGACACTTCATCCAGCAAAAAGAGACTATTTCTTCTTTTCTAGTGAGCATGGAATATTCTCAAGGATAGACCACATGTTGGGACACAAATGTAACCTCAGCAAATTCAAGAAGATCGAAATCATTCCAAGTGTATTCTCAGGCCACAAAGCTTTGAAATTGCAGATCAACTGTAAAAGGAAAGCAGAAAAAAACACATATACATGGAGATTAAACAACAGCTTATTAAAAAAGGACTGGAAAAGAGAAAAAATAAAAGATGAGATTAAAATTATATAGAAAATAATGACAATGAAAATACAACGTATCAGAATTATTGGGACACAGTGAAAGGGGTAATAAGAGGGGAATTTATATCATTACAGGCCTATCTTAAGAAACAAGAAAAATCACAAGCAAACATCTTAGCATCCCATCTTCAAGAACTAGAAAAAGAAGAGCAGACAAAACCCAAAGTCAGCAAAAGGAAAGAAATAATAAAAATTAAAGCAAAGCTAAACCAATTAGAAAACAGAAAGACAACAGAAAAACTTAATATTGCGAAGAGCTGGTTCTTTGAGAAAGTCAACAAAATTGCTAAACCTCTGGCGAGACTAACCAAAGGACAAAAGGAAAGGACACAAATATACAAAATTAGAAATGAAAGGGGAGAAATTACCACTAATACCACAGAAATAGAAAGGATTATAAGAAAATATTATGAAGGACTTTATGCCACGAAATTTAACAACCTAGAAGAAATGGACAAGTTTCTAGAAACTTAGAGCCTACCAAGATTGAACCAAGAACTGGATAATCTAAATGGACTAATCAATAGCAACGAGATTGAAATGACTATACATAACCTCTCTAAAGGCAAAAGCCCTGGACCAGATTGTTTCACCAACGAGTTCTACCAAGCATTCAAAGAAGAATTAATGCCTATCCTCTTCAGACTGTTCCAAAAAATTGAAGACGAAGCAATACTTCCTAACTCATTCTATGAGCCCAACATTACTCTAATACCAAAGCCTGGCAAAGACAACACAAAAAAGAAAACTATAGACCAATATCTCTGATGAACACAGATGCAAAAATCCTGAACAAAACTATTATCAAATAGAGTACAACAATGCATCAAAAAGATCATACATCATGATCAAGTGGGATTCATCCCAGGAGCACAATGATGGTTCAACATACGAAAATCAATCAATGTGATACACCACATAAACAAAATCAAAGATAAAGACCATATGGTCATTTCAATTGATGCAGAAAAAAAGCTTTCAACAAGGTACGAGAAAGAAATCGAAGGTATCCAAATTGGGAAAGAAGAGGTCAAATTGTCACTATTTGCGGATGACATGATCCTTTATATAAAAAATTCCAAAGATTCCACCAGAAAACTATTAGAAACAATTAACGAATATAGTAAAGTTGCAGGATACAAAATCAATGTACAAAAATCAACAGCATTCCTTTATACAAACAACGAATCCACAGCAGAAGAAATGAGGGAGTCAATTCCTTTTGCTATCACAACAAAAAGAATGAAATACTTGGGAATTAACTTAACAAAGAACATGATGGACTTATACACAGAAAACTGTAAGACACTTTTGAAAGAAATTGAAACAGACATTAAGAGGTGGAAAAATATCCCCTGTTCATGGATAGGAAGACTTAACATTGTTAAAATGGCCATTCTGCCCAAAGCAAACTACAGATTTAATGCACTACCCATCAAAATCCCACAATCATACTTTCGTGAAATAGGTAAAAGAATTATTAGATTTATATGGAACCATAAAGACCTCAAATTGCCAAAGCAATACTACATAAAAAGAATCAGGCTGGTGGCATTACACTTCCTGACTTCTATTTACATTACAGAGCATCAATACTCAAAACAGTTTGGTACTGGCAGAAGAAAAGATATATAGACCAATGGAAGAGAACTGAAAACCCAGAAATAAACCCACAAATATATGGATAAATAATTTTCGATAAAGTAACAAAAAACATACAATGGGGAAAAGACAGCCTCCTTAGTAGGTGCTGCTGGAAAAACTGGAAAAAGACATGCAAAAAAATGAACCTGAGCTGTGAACTCTCTCCATATACAAAAATTAACTCAAAATGGATTAAAGACCTTCATATAAGACCAGCAATTCCCCTTCTGTCTATCTATCCAAAACACTTGTAAATCTTAGTGTGCAAAGACTTATGTACCCCAATATTGATCGCATCGCTGTTCACAGTGGCCAAACATGGAAACAACAAAAGTGCCCTGTGACAGATGACTGGATAAAGAAGCTGTGGTACATATACACAATGGAATATTACTCAGCTGTAAGAAAAGATGAAATATTGCCATTTGCGACAAAATGGATGGAACTGGAGATCATCATGCTAAGTGAAATAAGCCAGACAGAAAAAACACAGAACTGTATGACTTCACTCATATGCGGAATATAAAACTGAAAGTAAAGAAAAAAGAAATGAACAAACAAATAACCCATGGACACAATCAATAGTTTAATGTTTATTTGGGAACGAGTAGGATAGGGAGGGGAGAAAGGGGAGTGGAAGAGGAAGGGAGGAAGCTTAACATAAGGTGATGGAAAGAGAAGTCACATTAGGTGATGGACTTATTATACATCAAGGTGACAATGCACTGTACAATTGTATGCCTGAAACCTATATAATCCTTGCTAACAGATGTCACCCCAATAAGTCTAACAATAAAAATGAAATAAAAATAATAAAGCCTCTGAATGTTAAAAAAAAATACCTGAAGAAAACTACCAACAAACAAAAATGTAAAAGTAAGAAGTTCTGTTTAGAACTCCCAAGGTAAAGAAATGTATTATACTCAATCTGTCACAATCAAAACACAGCTTTGCTTGACTTGCATTCATGGAAAGTACTCTGTGTATCTTCTTTTCTTATTGAATGAGTACTGTGAACTACACATTTTACATGGATAGTTAACTTGTTTACAGAATTCAAGTCTGGTCCAAAGTTCCAGTGACACTGTACAGAATGTGTGACATATATTTATCAAGAAATCATTGGGTACTATTAGGTAACATGAAAAGTGTTGTACAAGAGAAAACATAAGCTTAAAAGATTAGGTGAAAATCGCCTATCAAGTTTGCCTTTTATGAAAGAACAAATGTGTTCTTAAATTATTGACTTGAGATGTTTCAAGTCTTCTTATATTTTACAAATGTTAATGAATGAGGACATTCACAGTCATTTTCGGGTAAATTTCAAATTAGTGCATTATAGACAGAAGACATCCACACAAGTCAGTTTATCAAGATGAGTTCAGAAATTGAGAGAAAAATCACTCAACCTGTTCATTCACTAAGTTCAACAGCTCGTTTTAATCAATTTTGCAGAAAACTTCTGCAATAGTTTTTGATTCATTCTTTTCTTACAACCTACTTGCAATAATTTCTGAGCCTTTTCTGATGGGTGTTCTCTGAGTGATCTCAACAGTAATAAAAACCTCATGATTTGCTTGAATTAGCTGTCATTTTCATGCACCAAAAAAGCCTGTCGCCAACACTGAATTCATCCTTATGGTTGAATATTTCTTATGTACTGCTTGTGCAAATTTTATGAACTTAGGCAAAGCAACACTTTCTGTGAAAGCATTATGTTTCTTCCATTTCAGTGGTATTATTTGTCAAAGTGGTAGTTAACTCACTTAAGGCACTTGGTGACTGCTACAGCAGATACCCACGTATTAAAAATTATGTACATTAGGTGGTGAACTTATTATACATCAAGTTGACAATGCACTGTAGAATTGTATGGCTGAAACCTATGTAATCCTTGCTAACAGATGTCACCCCAATAAGTCTAACAATAAAAATGAATTAAAAAAATAAATTAAAAAATTATGTACAGTATACATCGTTTTTAAATGTAAATATCTGCAGTAGCCATCATCAACTATCTTGAATAATTTAAGTAACACTTAATAACTAACACACCCTGAAAATACTGCAACAAAATGCTTTGACTGTGAATGTTGATTTACCTACATTCATAAAATTTGCAAAAGCAGTACAAAAGAAAAATGTCACCTCACAAGAGAATTCAGTGTTGACTGGGTGCTATTTTGGTGCATGAAGATGAGAGTTTATCCGAGCAGTTCATGAGGTTTTTTGTTTGTTTGTTTTTACTTGATAGCAGAGTGCATAACAAAATCTGTTTATAACATTTGAAGCATCTCATGTCAATAATTTAAGAACACATTTGTTCTTTCATAAAAG
>PVJL010012271.1:25919-38192 GCA_004026885.1 Lyroderma lyra
CAAGGATTACATAGGTTTCAGGCATACAATTCTACAGTGCATTGTCAACTTGATGTATAATAAGTTCACCACCTAATGTGACTTCTCTTTCCATCACCTTATATTTAGCTTCCCCCCCTCCTCTCCCACCCCCTCCCCTTTCTCCCCTCCCTAACCCACTCATCCCCAAATAAACATTAAACTATCGATTGTGTCCATGAGTTATTTGTTTGTTCATTTCTTTTTTTCTTTGCTTTCAGTTTTATATTCCACATATGAGTGAAATCATGTTTTCACCTAATGTTTTAAGCTTCTCTTTTCTCTTGTACAACACTTTTCATGTTACCTAATAGTACCCAATGTTTTCTTGATAAATATATGTCACACATTCTGTACAGAATCACTGGAACTTTGGACCAGACTTGAATTCTGTAAACAAGTTAACTATCCATGTAAAATGCATAGTTCACGGTACTCGTTCAATGAGAAAAAAAGATACACAGAGTGCTTTCCATGAATGCAAGTCAAGCAAAGCTGTGTTTTGATTGTGACAGATTGAGTATAATACATTTCTTTACCTTGGGAGTTCTAAACAGAACTTCTTTTACATTTTTGTTTTTGGTAGTTTTCTTCAGTTTCTTGAGAAATGTAAAAGGTTTACTTAATTCTCTGAGGAAAATGTAAACCTTCCTCAGTGTCTCCAGAGTCAGTGGGTTCTGAAAGTTCAATAATTTTCCCACCATACAAAGTCTTTCCATGAAATATCTATAAAACTTTCTACTCCTAGACAATATATTGGAGAAAATTTCTCCACACACACTGAATCCAACAAGAATACTTTATTGTTTCTCGGCCTTTTGGCTGAGATAAAGTGTATTATCTCATCTTATGAGAATACTTTCATGGTTTTTCATCAAATAACATGTCCTCACATAGAATGTTTAAAGCCTGTTTCTTATATACCTTTTTCTGATAGTGAATGATGTGAATCACGCTTTCACTACCAATATTTCCTGTAAATATTAGTGGTGGCTTTTTCTAACAAAACTTTTCCTCTAACAGTAAATTAAGGCTGTAATAATTCTGAAAGTGTCTTACATAAGGACACATAAAGCCACCTTATTCAGTGGCAGAGAGACTCCTGATGTGATGTGGAACCATCCCAGTATGCAGCAGTGAGATATATCAGATGACACAGAGACAATCCAGAAAATGACAGTGAAACCACTAAGATAATGTGGAGTCACCCCAGTGTGAGGCAGTGAAATGTCTGGGAGAGCACAAAATCACTTCAGTGAGTGGCATTGAAAAACTTCGGATGATGTAAAGACACCCCGTACTTCGAAATGAAAGACAAAATGACAGGGAGCAACCCCAATGAGTGAACGTGGAACACTCAGGGTGATGCCCAGCCACTCCAGTAAGTGGCAATATAAAAGCAGGGTGAATCAAGGCCAGCCTACTTAGCAGCAGTGGAATTCTGGGGATAACATGAATCTATGCCCGTAAACGACCTTAAGACATCAATTAGAACACAAACCCATCCCAGTGAGTGGCAGTGGTAAACTAGGGATGGTACAGACCCATCCCAAACAGTAGCCTTAAAGAAACCTAAAACAACTAAAACTCACTCTAGGGAGTGGCTGTGACACACCAGGAACAATGGAGAGCCACCTCAGAGACTGGCATTGAGACCCTTGTGTTGATAAACCCCACCGCTATTACCTGCAGTAAAACACCAGAGATGGTGTGGAAGTACTTCAGTGAGCAGCAATGGGAAAATGTGAAATGACACAGAGCAACACCACTGCATGGCCATAGGACAATTATGATAATGAAGATCCATCATGCGAGTGGCACTGCAACACCTGTAATAAAATGGAGCAAACCCAGTCAATGGCAATGGGAGTCATGGAGTAATGCAAAGGCATCACAAAGAGTGGCCTTAAGAAGCCCTGGATGATAAGGAGGCACCACAGTGAGGTCAGTGACACACAGGAAATAATTTTAAGGTAGGTTTTTAGTAGCAGTGAGATACTTGTATAAGTGAGACATGAGGAACAACACAGTCACTCCAGTGATTGGAAGTAAAACTCATGGTATTGTGCAAAGGCACACAGTGGGTGGCAGTGAAATATCAGGAATGACTAAAAACCCCAGTATTAACTGGCAGTAATAGATCTGAGACAACATAATCAACAAATTTTAAGCAGCAGCAAGACACCTTAAATTATTCAAAAGTAACCGAGTTAGCATCAGTAAGACACTTTCCTGATGGATCTGCATAATGGTATGTGTTGTTCTTAGTGTCCTAATTCAATTCATTTTTTTTTTCTTTTTGGTATGTGGGTAGCTCCCTGACTGGGAATCAAACCCAGGCCGCAGCGCCAATAGCGCCAACGCTGAAGCCTTAAGCCACTACACCATCAGGGAACTCCCCCTAATGCAATTCTTTAAAATGGCTTCACTTCCTCCCTGTGTTCTGCTGCTCCTAACTTGGGTGGCTTTGATTCATCCCTGCCCTTCCACTGCTGCTCACTGGGGTGGCTTGGCATCATCCTGGGTCCTCCTTTTTCACTCACTGGGGTAGCTCCTAATCATTTTTCTTTTATTACAACTAATTGAGCGCCTGCATCATTTCAAGTTTCCCAGTGCCATTCGCTGAGGTGGCTCCACATGTCCTAATTTTTTCTTTTTTTGGGGGGGGGTTTGCTTTTTGGTATGTGGGTAGCTCCCCAGCTGGGAATCGAAACCAGGCCACAGCACTGACAGCGCCAGCGCCGAAGCCTTAAGCCACTACACCATCAGGGAACTCCCTTTTTTATTTATTTATTTATTTTATTTATTTATTTTTTTGTATATGGGTAGCTCCATGACTGGGAATCGAACCCAGGCCACAGCACTGACAGCGCCAGCACCAAAGCCTTAAGCCACTACACCATCATGGAACTCCCTTATGTCCTAATTTTTTCAATGGCATTTTGTAGGTTGTCTCTGTGTTGTTTGAGATATCTCACTGGTGCATACTAGGGTGGTTCTGTATCATGTCAGGTACCACACTGGCACAAAATAAGATAGCTTAGTATTGTCAGAAAAAAGATTCTTTCGGAATTATTGCAGCCCTAAATTTACTGTTTGAGAAAAATCTTTCATAAAAAAATGCCACCACTTACATTTTTTGAAAATACTGTTTGTTGAAATATGATTGATAACCTTCACTCAGAAAAAAATGTATGAAAGTGAGTAGAAGCTATTGAAGGAAAAAGCACACAAGCATTCTGATAAGACTACATACTACACTTGATCTCAGCCAAAAGGCCAAATAGCAATACAAGTATTCTTATTAGAGTCGTGGTTTGTGGAGGAATTTTCAATAATATGTTGCTCAGAAGCAAAATCTTTGGCGATATGCCATGGAAGTGTTTTCTATGGTGCTACAATTCTTGAAATTTCCGAACCCAAAGACTCTAGAGAGACAGTAAAAGACTAATAGTTTTTGAGGCAGAAGAGGGAACATTTTACATTACTCAAGAAACTGCAGAAAACTACCAATGAACAAAAAAAGTTTAGTTTGGAACTCCCAAGGTAACGGAAGTTTATTATACCCTATCGCAATCAAAACACAGCTTTGCTTGACTTGCATTTTTGCAAAGCCCTCTGTATATCTTTTCTCATTGAGCGAGTACCATGTAGAATGCATTTTACATGGATAGTTAACTGTCCTATGGAGTACAAGTCCAATCCAAAGTTTCAGTGATGCTGTACACATATTTATCAAGAAAATATTGGGTTACCAGTGGGTGACATAAAACTTTTTGTAGAAAAGAACAAAAGCTTAAAATGTTAGGTAAAAATCTCATGTTGACTGACTCTTAGGAAAGAATGTAGTTCTTAAATTATTGAAAGTGCTTCAAGTCTTGCATTTTACAAATGTTACTGATCGTGGACACTTACAGTCATTTTTAGGTAGTTTTCCAATTAGTGCATTATTGACTGAATACATTCGCTCAAGTTATGCACTACCAAAACAATTTATTCGTACGAGTTCAGATAGTGAAGAAACTGAGTAAGATGGTTCATTCCCTGAGTGAAACATTTTATTTTTCATAAATCTCGTAGGCAAATTCTGCAATAATTTTTGACTCATTGTTTCCTTACATTGCATTTGCAAACTTTTCTGAGTCTTTTGTGATGAGTGCTGTCCAGCTGCTCTCAAAGGTAAGAAAAGCCTCATGATTTGCCAAAATTGCTCTATTTTCATAATCCAGGAAAGCGTGTCACCACCACTTAACTCTTCTCTGTGGTCTAATATTTTATCATGCACTGCTTGTGCACATTTTATGAATTAAGATAAATCCTCTCTTTTTGTTAAAGCGTTTTGTTTCATCATTTTCAACTGTGCTTTTTTGTTAAAATCGATGACTTTAGGCAGTTGGTGACTGCTAATGCAGATACCCACATGTGAAGAACTTATATATGGCAGGCATAACTTTTTCATTTGTAGCTATTGGCAGTAGCAGGAAGAAACTAGCATGAAGTACCACTTAATAACTAACACCCAGGAAAAGTGCTTTGATTGTGAATGTTGATTTTCCTAAGTTCATAAAATTTGTAAAAGAAGTACAAAATAAAAACTCCACCACTCAACAGAATTCAATGTTGGGGTGAATGCTATTTTGGTGCATGAAGAGGAGATTTTATTCAAGTCTTTCACAATGTTTCTGTTAATGAACATCTGCTTTGAAAAAGAGTTTGCAAGCAGGTTGTTAGCAATCAACAAGTCAAAAATTATGCCACAATTTTACTGCAAGATTTATAAAATGTGAGAAGTTTCACTCAGTTAATGAATCCATGAACTTCTTATAAAGAAAATTGGGTAATATAAAACAGTGGCCAACACCTTCCATCAATAGTAGAGTAACTGTAGCTCTTTTGAAACATCTCAGAAACTTTGTGGTCAGTAATATCAGTATAGAGAAAGGTGCCAATCATATCCGATCTGTTAAAATTAAGTTCTTTAAAATGAAGCACACACTTGACAAAATAGCTTTTCCTACTATTTTTGTATACTGGGGGCTGTCATGGTTTAACTTCTATAAACAGTTTTTCTGCTTCCCAAATTTACCCAGGGGTTTCTTGATGAAAAATTGGTACACGCTCTGTAAAGCATCACTAAATCTTTAGACCAGACTTGTATTCAGTATGCCGGTTTAACATCCATAAATCTGCACCATCGCAGGTTTTCCACAGTCACTCACTGGGATGGTTCTGTGATGTTTTACGTGTTTCACTACCACTCACTTAGAAGCTCCAATTGAAGGTATTCCTTAGTTTCTCTGAGCACTTACTTCATGCAGTCTCAGTTCTTCAACTTCTGTTTACTGGTGTTGCTCTGTGACATCCTATATGTATCACTCAAGTGGTTCTGCAGCATCACATGTGTTTCACTGTCTATCACTGGGGTGGCTCCACATGTTCCCAGGTTTCACATTATGATTTAATTGCATGGCTCCTTGTTTTTCTTGGTGTTCTACTGCATCTCACTGGGGTAGCTTGGTTTCATCCCAGGTATCTTATTGCTGCTCCCTGTGACAGCTCCTGTTCTTTCTAGGTATCCCACTGTTGCTTCCTGTGTTGGCCCTGCATTACTGAAGGTGTTTTCCTGCCTCTCTGATGGCTTTGCCAGGTGACACAATTCTTAAAGCCACTTTCTTGTGTGGTCCCATGTGCCTCATTGCTGCTTATGTGGGTGGCTCCGTGTCATCCTAGTAGTTCCAGTGCACCTAACCAGGGCAGCACCCTGTAATTTCCAGAGCTTAACTGCCATTTATGTAGCAGCTTTCTGTTACTCTGGGTTCACTGTTGTGCCTTGAATGACTCTGTACCATCCCAAGTGTCCCACTAAAGTTCGCTGGTGTTTCTTGGTGCCATATCAAGTTGTTCACTGCCACTCACTTGTGTAACTCAGCTCTGTTTGAATTGTCTCACTGTTATTTACTGGAGTGGCTCTGTGTTGTGTCAGGTGTTACACTTTCTATTGCAAGAGTGACTTTTTACCATCCTCGGTGTACAAGTGCTCTTCTGTGTGGCTCTGCATCGTTTCACATGTTCAACTACTTTTCACACAGGTGGTTTCTCATCATTTCAGCTCATTACTGTTGCTTATAGGGGCAGCTTCATGTCATTTAATATATTAACTTTTGCTGACTGTGGTGGCTTTGTGTCATCACAGGTGTGCCACTGCCACATTGCTGCTCATGAAGGTGTCTATGCATTGTCCCAGATGCACCAGTGCATCTCTTTGAGGTACCATTCATCTTCTCAGGAGTCCCATCACATACATTGCTCTTCTTCATCTCATGTTTCACTTCTAATCACTTAGGTGACCCTGATCATTCAAGGTATACTGCTGCTGCTCAATTGAGTGGCTTTATGTCACCTCAGTTGTCCCCTTTCACTTTACGGTAGTTTCTGTGCATCATTCTATGATTGTCACTGCTACTCACTAAAGAGTTTTGCATCATCATGTAGGTCTCACTGCCACACACTGGTGGAGCTCAGTCCCAAGTGTTCCAATGCCACAAAATTTCATGCCTCCCTTTTGTCTGTGTCCTATTGTCACTAACTGTGTGGTTCTGCATGGTTTCAGGTATTCCACTGCTGCTCATTGGCCTGTCCTTGTTTTATGCAGGTGTCCCACTGCCTCTCACTGTGGTGGCTCAATGTGATTGTGAACGCCTCAAGGTTGTTATGTTGGGAAGAATTGCATGATTTCACATTTGTTATAGCTGCTCACTTAACTGCTTCTGCATCTTCATTTGCATCCCACTACCTCTCAGCAGGGAGGAACCACATTATCCTAGGTGTTCCATTGCCACTCATGAAATGCCATTGTGTCTTTCAAGTGTTTCATTGACACTTACTGAAGTGGATGTGTCATGGAATCTCTTTATCTGATGTTTACTGGGGTGATTTTACAACACCACAAGTGTCTCACTGTCAATTATTAGAATGTCTTTGTTTAATCGAGGTGTCCAACTGTTGCTCCCTCTGGTGGCTCCATATCATCTAAAATGTCCTAATGACACTTTCTCGGTTGGCTCTTACTCCCATTGCGTGTCACACTTCTACACAGTAAGGTTGCTTTGTTTCATTCCAGGTGTTCTACAGCCACTTCCTGGTGTAGTTCTATATTGTCATATATGTTTCACTGGCCCCCATGGAGGTGGCAGCTTGTCATTTAAGGTATCTTATGTTCCCTCACTTGAGTGGACCTGTATGGTTTCAGGTGTCCCCCTCTCATTCACTGTGGTGGCTCTGATATGGTCCAAGCAAAGGGGCATGCTCAGACTCTATTTTCCTAGTTTTTCAGCTCTCAGTTTTACCTTTCTTCTAGTTCATGCTAATTCATGTGCATCACGTGGTCAATCAGTGACAAGGAATTTGGAGAATGCTTAAACCCTGTGGACACTGACCTGGGAACGCCATCATGCCAGAGCCATCTGGGGACAAGAGCTGAAGGGCCTGGTTTTTGACTCCAAAGGAATACAGGGTCCAGAAATATCTTCAAGTTAGACAAAAAGGTGAATTTTCATGTAAAAACGCCTTCTTCCTAAATGTTGACCACTGACTTAGAGTTTATCAAAGAAATTTGACAAAATTGCGGGTTCATCAGCCAGACTCTCAAGATATGGACCAGCCAGAGACCAGCAGCTTCTACCCATGACACCTGGGAGTAGCACACCATAAGCCCCTTAAATCGCAGCTCCACCCCATGAAACTTGGTGCGAACCAAGACAACTCTCACTCTAGGTGTTAAGGTTACAGGATTTAGTCAGAATGAAGCTGGCTACAGTGGCATGGCAACAATTTCTTAGGCAGACACTCTATCTGACAAACACCAAGACCCTGAGAAGACCTCCAATATAACCAATGCAGAGACCCTAGGACGACTTCCACCTGAGGGAGAAAAGAGACTCCAAGCTTCCCTGTACCCTAACCAGCATAGAGATCAAAGAAGACACTTAACAAGATGATCTCAGAGATCCCACAGAACTTGAACATACAACACAAAGAGACATCTGCTGACCCCAACCTGACCAACACAGTACTCCATCATTTCTTGAACAACCCCAGTAGAGAACCAACCAGACCTCCAACAAGACCAGCACAGAGTATCACAGCAGACCTTCCACCTGTGCAGCAGAGACTCCAGGCAGACCTCCAAACAGAGTAGCACAAAGACCCCTGAAATAACCTTAACATCACTGGGCACATCAATCCTAGCATTGTCCCTAAAATGATCCCCACAGAGAGTACTCCAAGACCCCCAACCTGATCAGCACAAACACCCAAGCTGACCTCAAACCTAACAAGCACAGAGACCTCCAGTAGACCTCTCATCTAACCAGAAAAGAATAAGCAAGAGAACCCCAACCTCAACAGAAGTGTACCAAGAAGACCCCCAAACTGAGCAGAAGAAAGATTAAACCAGACCTCTAACCTGACCAGTACAGAAAGCCCAGGCACACTCTTGTAATTAATGAACACATAGAAACCCAGAAGACCCCTGACATGACTAGCACAAAAGTCCCTGGAAGACACATAAGAAGACCATCACAAAAATTTCCAGATGAATTCAAATGTCACAACCACAACAATACTTAGAAGACCTCAACCAGACTGATATGAAAACCCTGAGAAGAACTAAAACTTGTCCAGTGCAGACACACCCTATTGATCCAAACATGAACAGAACAGGGACAACTCTGCAACTGCAAACTTCACCAACACAGACACCTCAGGCAGAAACTCAATATGACATGCACAGAGACCTCTAAAGATCTGGAACCTGACTAGCAAATAAGAACCCCAACAGACAATCAACCTGATAAACACTACCCAGCAGTCCATTAACCTGACCAGCAGAGAGATCCCAGCTAATCTTCAAAGAGACCAGCACTGATATCCCGAGCAGACAGAAAACATGACCAGGCACAAAGATCAACACCACATCTCTTTCCTAACTAAGACAGGGAACCCAGATAAATCCCCTTAATGATCAACACCCCAAACCAATCATCACAGAGAGCCCAAGGAAACCCCCAACCTGACCGTCACACAAAACTGCAGGAAAAATAAACCTGACCAGAAGAGAATCCCCACTTCAAACCTCCAACATGAAAAAGAAAACAAAACAAGAAAACAAAACAAAAAAAAAAAGAGATCCCAGTCACACACAAGGCTAGCAGAAAGACAATAGCAGACCTTAAACCTGAAGAGGACCAACCCTGAGCAGATTTAAATTTGACTAGGAAATGAGACCTCCAGCAGACCCCCTATCTGACCAGCACCATGTACCAGACGGAAAAGCAATATGACTAGCAGAGAGACCCCAAGGCAACCTTCAACCTGACCAGCAGAGAGACCCAAAGAAGCCCCCATAGCTGAAGACCAGAGACACATAGCAGACCCCAAAACTCAGCAGCACAGAGGCCTCCAGCAGATAAAAATCTGAACATCACAGAGACCATCAACCAATCTCCAACCTCACCAGAAGAGAAATCCTAAGCAGACACTCAACATGACAAGCACAGATATGCCATCAGACTGCAAACATGACCATCAAAGAAACCCCCAATAGACCTTAAATCTCACAAGCACAGTACCCCATCAGTCCTACAACATGACCAGCAGAGAGATCAAAACTGACCCCAAACTGACTGGCCCAGAATGCCAAGGCATATCGTCAACATGACCATCAGAGTGACCAGAGCCAGACTCTATGTGTGACCACCACAGAGTCACTAGCAGACATCGAAGTACACCAACACAAAGACCCCATGCATAACTCCATCCTGACAAGCACAGAGACCTCTGAGAGACCCACAATGACATGTCATACAGACGCCAGAAAGAAACCCAACCATACCAACACAAACATACTCACCAGACCCCAAACCAGGCCAGCACAAAGACCCTAAGCAGAAATCCTACCAGAACAGCACACAAAACCCAGTCAGACCTAAAATATGACAAGGAAAAAAGACTCCACGCTGATCTCCAGCACAGAGATTATGGGCAGATCCCCAATCTGACTGGAAGAGAGATCCCAGGCAGAAAACAATACCATCGCAGAAACCTCAGCAGACCAAATATTGGACCAGCAAAGGAAAATCTGATAGATCCCCAACCTGAAAAGCACACAGAGCCTCAACAAACCTGCAACATGACCAAAGCAGTGTCCCCAGGTAGATGGTCCTATGAACAAAACAAAGACCCAAGAAGACACCTAACATGACCAAGACAGAGAAAAAAGGCTCATTGAAAATAGAAATTCCCAGGAGAACCCTAACCTGACAAGCACTAAGTGTACAGGCCGATAACTAACCTGACCACTACATAAACCAGTAGATGACCTCCAAGGTGACGAGCAGAGAGATCCTTGCCTGATCCCCTCCTGACTGTGAATATAGATACCTAGCTTCCCTGTAACCTGACCAGCAAACCTGGAACATGAAAAGCAATGAGACACCTGATGAACCGCCAATTTATCAGCACAGTACTGTACCATTAAAAAAACAAACAAACAAACAAACAAAAAAACAAACAGCAAAGCTTCAAGCAGACCCCCAACCAGCCCAACACTGAGACTTCCAGCATAAACACAACCTGTGAGCAGAGATCCCAGGCAGACCTGAAACCTGAGCAGCAAAGAGACCTCTGAAATACACTTAACATGACTGGACACATAAATTCCAGTATGACCCCTAAACTGACCATCACAGAGATCCCTGTCAGGCTGCCAACCAGACCAGTACAGTGACCTTCAGTAGACCTCTAATCTGACCAGCAAATAATTATCAGAAGATTCCATACCTCAGCAGTAAAGAACTCAGATATCCTCCAAACTGAGCAGTACAAAAATTAATCTAGATCTCCCAGTTGACCATCACAGAGACCCCAGAAAAACCCTTATCCTTACAGGACACACAGAAAGTCAGAAGGGTCATGACATGACCAGGACAGAAACCCCTGGAAGTCCCATAAACACACCAGCACAGAGAACCCTGGCATTCTTGCAACATGAGTAACCCAAGAGAATTCAGGCAAACATCATACCTGACCAGCACAGAGCACCAAGAGAGACCCCTAAGATGACAACACCAGAGACCCCAGGCAGACCACAAAACTAACCAGTAAGGAGACGCCAGGTAAACCCCCATACAGACTGGGTAAAAAGACCCTGAGCAAACATCCAAACTGACAAGCCCACAGACCCCAGCCTGACTTTCAACCTCATGACCACAGAGACATCAAGAACACCTCAACCTGACAAGCACACAGACCCTCAGGAGACTTCAACCTGACCAGAAGAGAGGACATCTGCAGGACCCCAAACTAATCAGCCCAGAAACTCTCCGAAGACCTCAACTTGATGAGCACAGAAACCGCGAGGAAAACCACCATATATCCAGCAGAGAGACCCCTGATTGATCTGAACCTGACCAGAATAAGAGAACCCTTTGACCTCAAACTTGATCAACAAAGGGACCTCAGGCAGATACTCAACATGCCAAGCACAGAGAGTCATGGAGACTCGGAACGTGGCCAGATAAGTGACCTCCAGCAGACACTCAGCCTGACAAGCACAGTACCAAGCAGTCAATTCACCTGAGAAGCAGGGAGACACCAGAGATTATTCAAAAAGACTAGAACAGATACACCAAGCAGAACCAAAATCTGACTTGCCAAAAAGCTCTCTAAGTCCTCCTTAACCTAACCAGCACAGAGAACTCTGAAGGTAACTTCAAATGACCAGCATAAAGTCTCCTGGGAGACCCTTAATCTGACCATCATGAAGAGCCCCAGCAAAACTCATCAGAATAGAAAACACAATACAGAGCACGGATGAGACAAGGACAGACACCCAAGATAAAGAAACCAGCTCGCCAAACCAAGACAGACTCCAGGCAGATTCAAAATGTGACTGTAAAAAGAACCCCTGCAGAACTGCAATCTGCTAAGACAGAGAACTTTCACTACCCTAACATGACTAATATACAGAACACCCACCGAACTCAAAATTGACCAACACAACCCAGAAATAAACCCACAAATATATGGACAAATAATTTTCGATAAAGGAGCAAAAAACATACAATGGGGAAAAGACAGCCTCTTTAGTAGGTGGTGCTGGGAAAACTGGAAAAACATATGCAAAAGAATGAACCTGAGCTATGAACTCTCTCCATATACAAAAATTAACTCAAAATGGATTAAAGACCTTCATAT
>PVJL010012272.1:0-38082 GCA_004026885.1 Lyroderma lyra
GGCACAGGGTGGGACTGTGCAGATATCCCTGGGGAAGCACCAGGAAAGTCCATTGTCGTCCTTCCCACGTGAAGGCGAACTGCTCTTGACTCTCTGGTGCTATATCTATGGAGAACAAGACGTTTGCCAAACCCACAACATAGTGATACTGTCCCAGTTCATGTGTGAGTTTGTCCATCAGATCCATTACATTGGGCACAGCTGCATACAACGGGGGCGTCACTTTGTTCAGCTCACGATAGTCCATAGTCATTCGCCAGGAGCCGTCAGGCTTTCCCACGGGCCACACGGGAGAATTGTAAGGGCTGTGCCTTGGGCGGATTATCTGGGCTTCTTCAAGCTTGAGAATGGTACGACCAACCTCTTCGTGCCCTCCTGGTAGCCGATACTGCTCTGTATGCACAACACGGGGAGCCTGGGGCAATCCCAAGGGGGCATGACGGGGGTGCCCCCGAACAATAGTCTTCACCACTCGCGTACGCAGGCGAAATTCTCCCATCGTCGTCGAAATCGCCAGTCCTTGCAGCACACCCACCCCTAGGATATATTCTGCGATAGGGGAGACATAGACTTTATAGTCTTGTGGGGGCAATCGCCCTATGCTCAGGGTCACAACTGCTTGTTTGACCCGTATCATCCGGCCTCCATATCCCTCCATGGTGGCCGTAGGACCGCTAAAGTGATCCAGGTTTCCGTACAGCAACGTGCTATCGGCTCCAGTGTCCACAAGGGCTAGTACCCGCTGCACATTATGGGGGGACCAGTAAATAGCAAGTTCAACATGTGGCCTCCGTTCCCCCGGGTCCCCCCTCAGCCGGGTACCTTGGCCAGACCCCTAGTCTGGGTAAAACTCAGTCAGTCTCAACTCCCGAATTGGGAGTGTAGCAGCGGGCAGGGGAGTGAACTGCTGCTCAAGTTCCAGCTGCTTCCACAGAGCCGGCAGCACCCCCGTGGGCTGATGCTCTATTTTCTCTGCAGCCACTCTCGCTGCTAATAGATCAAACCACATCTGCTTTCGGCTCACTCTCACTGCAGGCTGAACGCCACCCTTTTGAGCCCCTTTACTCTTCAGGCGTCCTTTGGGTGGGGGCCCCTTGGGGCCCTGTAGCGACCTCACCTGGACGCCTTTTTTCTTTTGCTTCACTTCCACATCCCTCAATCGAGCCAGGGCGGCTGTTACTTCATGCACCCGCCGATCTACATAGGGGGCCAGAAGAGCCGCCATAGTCCCGAAAGTTCCTGGGGGTCCTGAGGCTAGGATGAGGTCCTTCATCCTAGTGGTGAAAACCTCCTCATCAGGACTATTGTAGTGTACCTGAAACATCATCTGTCGCATGCCCATCTCCCATATGATTTGCACTAGGTCCGAGTACGTGGACCAGTTGCTCACAGTCTCAGGCAATTCACCGGCATCTGCCCAGACCGTTCGGGCCGCTGCCATTATCCAATTGATCAGGGAGTGATTCCCTATACCATGGTTGGTGTGGGAAATATTTTGTAGCCTTTGCCTCAAGGAGGGGAGTACCGTAATGCAGGCCAGTTGGGACATTTCATCAGGGGACAGCTCTGTTCCTTCCGCCCCCTCATCCCATAATCTCAGTAGCCAGCCTGGTACCGTGTCCCCAGCCCTTTGCCGTACCTGCTTCGTCAGTTCCCGTAATTCAGCGGGCGAGTACGCAGTCATTGTCGTATGCTGCCTGGCCTGGGGGGCCCCCTGCGGCTGACCCCCCGGCCCCATTTGCTGCTCCAGCTCGACCTTCCGTTGCACTAAGGGGCGAGCCTGCAATATAGGTATCGGGCTACCTGCCCTGGAGGAGTGTGCAGACCCCTCCGAGCCCTGCAGCACACGTTCAGCAGCCGCCAGGCGCTCCCCCAGCGTTTCCTCCCGGCGCTGCAGCTGGCGAACCTCTTGAGCTTGCTCCTGCACCTCCCGGCTGGTGTGGCGCAGCACCGCCAGGAACATCCAGGCTACCCGGCCGGCCACCTTCCGGTGTGCCAGGGGAACATTCGGCTCCATAGATTCCAGGGCCTTGATATCCTCAGGTGTTGGCCTAATCTCGTCCCAGTCTTCTGGGGCTGTCCATGTGGCCAGATACATGGCCACTGGGTGCCATAGGGAGGTGGGAGGCCACATTTCTTCCACCCGGGGACCCTCAGAGGCGCTGGTGGTAGTACTCACCTCATCCTGCTGACTACGCCAAATGTCATTGCCCAGGTTTCCAGACAGCGCAGGTTCGGCGGTGGCACACCCAATTGAAAAAACACACGTGGAGCCGACATGGGGGACCATAAGCACACCAGCAAACCAGCTACTTTATTGCGCACCTGGGACTATGTATACGTATTCAAACAAAAGTGGCATCGTGCCGCATCTGCCCATAGTAGTTGTTTAGGTTTTCATGGTCACATAAGGCGGTACATGCGCAGTAACTGTCAGCCCCAGGAATTCCTCAGCCCCAGACATGGACTGATTATACCAAGGTCATGCCTGGGCGGCGGGCCTGGCTTTAACCCTTTACAGTGGGCTTAGCTTTAATCCTCTGGGGACTGACACGTGCATATGAAAATCTCACTGAATTGGGTACTCACAGACACAAGGAGAAACATGTCACACTGGGAAAATAAAACAACAGGTACATCTCCAGATAATTCTCAAGAGCCCTTCCAGCCCCTCACTGGGGCAGTTCTAGCAGGGGTGCTTTCAATCTGGGAAAGAGAAATTACTAACAGGCCTAGCACCCACCTTTTTGCAATCAAAAAGAGTTTTTGTCTTAGAACCCCAGGTATAATTTTTCTCTGCAGGACTGACTCATACCTATGTCTCCCAGTTACTTGGCCCATGAGATAAACATATGTCCCAATAATCAGTCCCTAACCATTCCTTTGTGGACTCACGTGAAGACTCAACAAGCCATACAACTCATTCTTCTCTTAGTAGGCCTCAGCGTTACTGCAGGAATAGGCACAGGTGTGGCTGGGCTACCCACCTCCCTCTCCTATTACCACTCTCTGACAGCTGAGATCACATATCTAAGAGCATCACAGCTCTGCAAAACCAATCGGATTCTTTGGCAGGGATAGTTCATCAAAATTGAAGGAGACTGGACCTTCTAACTGCTGAAAAGGGGGGCCTAAGCTTGTTTTTAGAAGAAGATGGTTGTTTTTATGTGAATCAGTCTGGTACATTTACGAATGCTGCTCAGGAGCTGGCAGAAAAGGCTTTTCAAAATCTGTCAACAATTAGATGAATCATGGAGGTCCCGGTCCAAGGTCTGTAACTGGGCATCTTGGCTCCTTCTGTTTTCTGGGCCACCACTACTAATGGTCATTTTAATCTTTCTGTTTGAGCCATGTTTACTAAATCTCCTAAAAAAATTTATTTCTTCCCGTTTAGCAGCCATCAAGCTGCAAATGATGTTCCAGCAAGACTTCAAGCCAATCCCGATCGGAGGGCCTGAACCGGGCGTCAAGGCAGATCTGGAGATCCAGCTCTCACACCTAGATCAGATAGGGCGGGAGTTCTGTGATTCCCCAGTAGGTGGGGACAATGACTGCATTCAGCAGGAAGCAGATACAGAAGGAGAGACCACCTGTCCCTCAAACTCCCATAAAGATTTATGGGGATCATGTCTCGCAGGAGAAAAATGGGGCAGGCAGCTAGAGGTGGGAATTAGATTTCCAACAGACTCTACATCCAGCCCATGAACCTCCCTTTCTCCACCCGAGACCTTCCCCTTACGTTGATACAATGAACCACAAGCAGGAGGGAAAAAGGTAACAAAAATGCCCACAGTCTAAACTGGTTAGTAACGCCTGTGCAGAAAAAAGTTACAATGACCTCATTTCACCATACCTCATCATACCATCATTGTAACAGACATATGCCCAGAAACACATTAATATCATTATAACAGACTGAATTATGGGAAGGTGCATGCACAGTTAAGAAAAGGTTACATAATAACCTTCTGTCAATCAAAGATGTCAATCAAAATGCCCCACACCCAGACAGGCATAACCTCTCTTAACCGAAGAGGATAAAAGCCAGAATAAGCTGACAGTTGGGTCCCTTGAGCCACTTGCTTGGGACTGCTTCTAGCTCTTTGGAGTGTACTTTTGCTTCTAATAAACTGTCCTTTCTTTCACTACTATTTTTCCATGTCTCACTCAGTTCTTTGTTCAAGATACCAAGAACCTGGACACTGTGCCGAGGAGTTTGCTCTACCATAACATACCATTAGCAAGGGGTTCAGTTTTAGGCACATTGGTTAGTATGAGCACAAGTGGGGTCTTGTAGAACTCCTCAAATTCCATTCCTTGGATGGCCACAGAACTTATATACTTGAGGCCAATGCGGTCTTTAGACCTGAGTGAACAGGGCCCCTACCCTGAGCCTCTCCCCTTGGGGGTCCCCTACACTTTGAACTGCCTTTCATATAAGAAGTTGCCCTCTGGGATCCGGGACTGACTGGCATCAGCAGTGCCATCTGGGCCAAGAACCCTGAGCTTGGACCAGGACCCGTGGGCCTAAGTCTCCTTTCTTCCCTTCAGCGCACCATTACATACCACCTGTGTGGGGTCAACCAGCTGCCCCCAAAGAGTTCTGAGACCTGCACCTCCAGGGTCATCCTAGAGCTCTGAAGCTGTGACAGGGTGAGGGAGGGAGGTGGCCTAGAGGGAGGAAGCTGCCCAAGGCAGTCAGGGGTAAAGCACCTGATGGGAGTGCTGGTCTTCCTCCCCTCTGGACGGAAGCTCCAGAGGCTGACAGGCGGGGTGTAATCGGCGGTAAGTGACCGCTGCAGGTTGACAGGTGCAGACACACTTAATAGTAATGGGCCATGACTGACACGGGAAGAGGGACACCTTCATTCCCTTCCCGGCCGGGACATAAAACTAGAGGAACAAAGGCGAGGTTGGGGTTTACAGCAGGGCTCTTGGTCCGGGAGGACACACAGCTCCACCAGGTAGGCGCCACGCCCGCCACCCACACCTCGGTCGCTGGCTGGGAGGGACAAGCGGACGGCTCCGCTTCGCTTCAGAGGTGGGCCTGCAGGACTGTGCACCAGCTGCCTGCGCTCCCCGAAGGACAGTAAGCGGAGGGAGGGCAGAGACGGCTCTCTCCTTTCCAGTGGGCTTTCTGGACTTTGCTTTCTGCTACCTCAGGGAGGATCATTGTGCAGCCACCTGTATCCCAAAGGACAGTATTGTCAAGGGACAGAAGGGCTGTGGGTGCAGCCTAGGACAGGCCTGGGGTGGCAGCTGGGTTATTTCTCCTTGGAAGGAGATAGGCGGTGTTTGAGGATGGGAGCCCGGTGCCTGATCATTCTATAACCCGACTTGGTTGCCCTTGGTAACAAAGCCAGGCCCTGGCTGCAGGAGGATGGCTCCTCCTGGCTGGTGAGTCACTAGAATGGTGCTGACATATTGATTTTGGGTGACTCAAACACATCCTGGACACAGTATGAATTTAGGACTCTATGTCACCAATGGTCACTATTGATCCTTGGGCTTAAGTACATATGTGGGAGGCTTTCACCTGTCCATGCTTCTATTGCTGCTGCTTGTCTGTGGCACTGGAGGGTGGCAGGGATAGCAGCACATGTCCTTTTTCTTGTAAGCCCCCCACTGCTGGCACCCAGGATGGTTACGCCACCCTTTTGCAGGCTCCACCCCGTGTGGAGTTATAGGGCAGGGGTTCCTGTCTTCTCCAAGGGCTTTTGAGACTATGGCTCTGCAGGGCCAATAGGGTGCTTTCGATCAATGTCTGTTGCCGCTGATTGACCAGTGACGACTCTCTTGGGTTGGTCTCAATCTGTGCAAAATGAAGGATAGTTATTCCTTGTGTAAACCATATTGCTCTTTTCACTCTGCCCAGGGGCTTCTTGCCCATCCTCCTGGCTGGTGGTGTGAAAGGCTGGAATGTGTTGTGGTCAGTTAGGAAAGGGGTTGTATTCTAGGAATACGTGACTGTGTCCTAAAGAATTCAAAAAAACATATGTTTAGATGATGTGCTGTTGGATGTTTTGTGTTTATCAAATACCAAATGGCAGATTCCCCATGGCGAGAAAATGAATTATCCTTGTCATTTTCCTGCATGCTCTGGGTGCTATGGTCTGAGTGTGTGGGTCCCCCTCACCCCTGCCGAATTCACACATTGCAGTCCTGATGCCCAGGGTGATGGTGTTAGAACATAGGGACCTTGGGAGGAGATTAGGGCATGGAGCCCTCACGAATGGGATTTGGGCTTTCATAAAAGAGATCCCCTGCAGAGCTCCCTAACCTCTCCTGCCATTTGAGGATACTGGAAGAAGCCCGTGACCCATAAGAGGGCCCTTACCTGACCATGCTGACACCCTGATCTTGTACAGCCTCCAAAACTGTGAGATATAAATTTCTATTGTTTATAAGATGTCTGGCCTGTGTTATTTTGTTCTAGCAGCCCAACTTGACTATGACAGTAAGTAAGACTTGCATTTGTGGTCATTATCAACAATATAAAGTAACCAAGTAACCTTTGACCAAGTCATTCCAAGCTGCTATTCACAGGCTGACAGTGAACGATTCAGTGGCATGAGTCATGCTATAGTCAGCATTGAATAAATGGCATTAGGCAACTGCAGAGGCAAAAAAGATCTGTGGTGTTTCAATTCAGACACATTTTGAAGGGCCATGACACTGTGCTACCTTTTTCTTGTGATGGGAGATATAAAATTATCCAAGAACGAGACATTTGACAATAAAGAACACAAAGAAATGGTTCCAAGATCTAACAGGAAGAGCTAGAGCCTGAGTACTGTAAAGAATCTGCACAATTAATAGTTTAATGTTTATTTGGGGACGAGTGGGTCAGGGAGGGGAGAAAGGGGAGGGGGTGGGAGAGGAGGGGGGGAGCTAACTATAAGGTGATGGAAAGAGAACTCACACTGGGTGGTGAACTTATTATACAACAAGCTGACAATGCACTGTAGAATTGTATGCCTGAAACCTATGTAATCCTTGCTAACAGATGTCACCCCAATAAGTCTAACAATAAAAATGAATTAAAAGAAAAAAAGAATCTGCATGTGCCTGATTGGATAATAAACAAATATGTAAATACCTTTTTTCTACCCATGATTCTAAATCTTCATCACTATCCTTTACTTGAGCCTATGAATTTTATAATATATTTAAAAATGAAATTGTTTATGTAGACAGGGGCCTTAAACCCACCTCCCCCGATCCCCTGCAATTTGCCCAGAGCCACACACAGCCTTAGAGGCAGCTCTGCTTGTAGCCAAATCCAAGACAATGTCTCGTGTATCCTGTCTTCCTTGGGCACCTTACCCGGACTCTCCTCAGATCCCTCAAGTGCTTGGTCTTCGCAGGCAGGGTAGACGAGCTGGCCCTCTTCATCCCTTATCCCTCCCAAGGTGGAGAAGGAACTCTAGGGGACAGAGTTGTTATTTTTAGCAATACTTTGATTTAACATGTAATTTGTTGCTGTTCCTGCCCTTAGGCCTGCCCTTTCCTCTTTACATTTGCAAACTGGGCTTCAGTTAATTCTCAGAAAGAGATTCAAATCACAGAGCTGTCACCTCTAGGAGCAGTTGGGCTGCCTCTTTATTAGAATTAGGATCCAGAGACCAGGTAAAAGTTGGATGTGGGGGAAGAATAAAGGGGAAGAGGAAAGTGGTGGTATTAAGGCTAAGCAGAAGGGACTAGAAGGGGATGGCGGGTGCTCATGCTGAGGTATAATATAGCCTTACCCCTGTATGTAGGGTGTCGGGAGGCACTGGGATGCCCCGCTGTTTCACAATGTTAACCCTCCAGCACGAGCACGAGACTCACGCTGGGAATTACATCTTTATAAGTGTATTGTGTAACTCTATGCATGAAGTAAAACTTAAAAGTTTTAACTTCAAAGAATGAGTAGGATTTTCAGCACCTTTATAGGTGACAATAAGAAATGCAAAAAGCAAACAGCACTTACCCTATGAACGCTTTTGCATGAGGTTGGCAGTGTGCTAATTGCGGGGTATCCATTCGTTAAAGCTATAACAACACAATAGCAACAACAAAAGGACTAAAAGCAGGCTGTGGGCCTGCCGTTGTAGCACATCACACACGAGACCGACAGAGAATAATTATGTTTGGCAGAAGGAAGGTGGTGTGATCCGATGCAGCACTCGGCACGGGAAAGCTGGGCTGGCTAAGGGCCATCGTACTGCATTAGGAGACTGCGGTTATGAGAAGGTATTTCCAAGGAAGGAAAGGGCAACCAAAGGGACAACTGAAAACTACAGGTATTCTTTACTGGGGAGGCCCAGCCATCCCCCAGCTGCTGTGAGAGTGAGCTCACAGTGCATGCTTCTTTGGAGAATCACCTCCAGCCTGAGGAGGCCGCATCCTTGGCAGTGCCGAAGGTTATGTTCTTCCCCAGAGGGTGACCCACAGCCCGTGACTGACTGATACAGAGGTGTACCGGGACCTCCTGCCTTCATTTTGTCCATCTTGTTCTAGCACTCCCAGTGGGGTTGGATTTGAGCTAGACTTGAAGCTAAAATTCCCATCTTTGGTTAGCTTTTTCTTCTGCCCTCTTCCTACTTCCCTTATTCCTTACAGGGTTTGTCCTGAAAATACTCCCTCAGTGAGTCACTAGCTCAAGAATATCCATCTTAGGCTCTGCTTTTAAAGTCACCTCGCTTAATACCTTTGCTAAGGGCAAGCCCTGACAGAAGCTGGTTCTTCAGGATGTACCCATTCTAAGGAAGGGATGGATAACTTATTTGACTTGAAAGTCTTCAAGGAGCTGAAAGGCGAGGGCCCAGGTTGAAGGTCAGGTAAGCAGGCAGGGTAGACTATAGTATGTCGGTGGCATAATGGTTAAGCACATGGGATCTGGAACCTCACAGTCTATGTTCAGATCCCAGTTCTAACATTTACTAGCTTTTCTTGGGTAAGTAAACTCTCTGGGTCTTGTTAATTAGTAAGAGGGAAATATCACAAGCAGAACAAACAGAATGTCTTGTCCATTTGAGGTGGTCAATGTGTTTATGCTTTCGGCGTTTGGCTTCCTCCTTGCTCTTGGATCACTTGCTCTGGGGTAGCTGTCATGTCATGAGGACGCTCAAACATTCTTATGCAGAGCACCATGTGGTGAAGGACTGGGGTCCTGCTAACGTCAGTGAGGAACTAAAGTCTCCTCCCAAAAGCATGTGACGGAGCTTTCTTGGAAATGGATCCTCCGGTGTGTCCAGCCTTCAGATGACTGCAACCCAGGTTGACATCCTGCCTGCAACTTCATGAGAAACCCAGAACCATATCCACCCAACCCACCTGCTTCCAAACTCCTGACCCTTAGAAACTGTGACATAATACATATATGTTGCTTTAAGCTGCTAAGTTTTGGGTACTTTGTTACACCACGATAAGTACTCAGAATAGTTATGAATGCAAGATTTCTACCCTGGCGCGTGCTGGTGGTTTTCTTTTTCTTTTTTCTCACTTCTCCATTCATGATCATTATTTTCTTTATCTGGGACCGAAAGTCATCCTTCCCTCCCATGCCAGATGGTAACTGACCCACCAACTTAGTTAGAAACCATAGAATATCATTTCCAGGACATTTTTAAACTTTTAAAATGTATTTGTTTATCAACTTGTCCCTAGAAATGTTAAAGGTAGTAATATTTATTTCAATCATATAAGTTCCTCACAAAGAAAAAAAGATGATAATATTCCACGTTGTCATGGCTTAGTGTACCAGGCTGATAAGAATATAAACAGATACATGCTTTCTAAAGGCCAATTTGGTAATGGACCTTAAAAGTTCCTAATATATATTTTTTCATATTCTTTGACTCAGGGATTCTACTTTTCATCATTTATCCTAAGAACTTGATTTGACAAATGCATAAAGTGGTATGAAAAAGGATGTTCACAGTAGCATGGTTTGCAATAGTAAAAAGAGGAAAATCCTAAATATTCAACAATAGGGATTTTTTAAATAAATAATCGTAGTAGAACAGTGATACATTATTCAGCTCCTTAAAGTGGTAATAAAAATCTACATTTATTAACAAGGAAGAATAGAAATGTCTTCACTGAAAAAAATGTTTATAGTGTGTTTGTTATGATTCCATTTTATGAAAAGATGCATGTATTTGTAAAAAAAAAAACTATATGTATATACTTGTATTTTAAAAATCTTGGAAGGATATACATCAAAATGTCATCAGTGGTTAATGTTCAGTGATGAGATTTAGGGCAATTTTAATTGATTGATTTTTTTTATTTATATGTATTTTCTAGTTTTTCTTCTGGCAATTGAATGAATTAAAAAAAGCAATAAAATTTATTGTAGGAAATTAGAAAAACACAGAAGAGTCATGCTCAAATGTACTTACACTATGCAAAGTTAATCACTTGAGATTTTGGTGCATATACCTTTAGCCTTTTCACATGCAAACATAAATACAAATATGAATATTTTTAAAAGCAAAAATGGAATAAAATATTATTTGCAGTTTTGTACTACCCTTATAAAATATATTTTAAAATGTCTGAAATAATACCAAACTCACAGGAAAGTTGCAAGTATCATACAAAAAACGTTTTTTCCTGAACTATTTGAAATAACTTGCTGACCCTTGAACACTTTAGTGTGTCTGTCTTACACACAAGGGTATTCACATACATAACCACGACACAACCATAGAAACCAAGACGTTACCATTAACATCTGGTACCATCTAACTCAGACTTTATTCAAATTTTACCATTTGTCCCAGTAATGTTCTTTATAGCAAAAGGACCCAATTTAGAGCCAGGTGGTTCTTTTAGTTGTCATGTTTCTTTATTCTTCTTGGGTCTGGTGTAATTCTTCAGGCTTTCTTTGATTCATGACTTGGACTCTTCTGAAGACTGGAGGCCAGTTATTTTGTTGAATGTCCCTCAGTGTGGACTTGTCCTAATTTGATTCAGACGGTGCATCTATAGCAGAGCTATCACAGAAATGATGTTCTTCTCACTACACTTTAGCAGTTCCTGTTCAATTCCAATTGATCCATTACAGCAGATGTTCACTTTGTTTACTTGGTGAAGGTGGAATTTGCCAGGTTTCTCTACCGAAGCTACCTTTATTTTTCTTTTGTAACCAATAAATATTATATTCCCACCGATGCTATTGTTGAGAAGTCTGGTACTATTTGGAGTCTTTGTAAATGGTCTTTTTTTTTAAATTCATTTTTATTGTTAGACTTATTGGGGTGACATCTGTTAGCAAGGATTACATAGGTTTCAGGAATACTAAATAGTCTTTTTAAATTTCACTAACAAGCTATTAGGATCTTCTGCCTGTGTTGTTAATTTTTACTTCAATATGCATAGGTATAGGTAATTCTATGCTGCACTGGGAGAGGAATGGTGGGAGGAGGTAGGGTTTCATCTGAATATTCAAATTTTCAGGTCTGGGAAAGTCATTAAATTTTTAATTTTACTTTTCCCCTCTCTTCTCTTTTTGAAACCTTGTGGGTCAAATGTTGGATCTCTTGAATTGCTCTTCTATATTTCTTATCCTTTCTTCTATGTTTGTCTCATATTTTGGAATTAATTTCCTGGAAATTTCTTTGACTTTCTTTTGACTCTAATGCCCATTGTTTTGTTCCCTGACATTTACCTGTTTTCTGAGTGTTCATTTTTTTATTGTTACTTTTTAAAGCATCCTGGTTTTTGTTGGATGAAAGTAATACTTGCTAAAATAACTCAGAAGCTATAATACTGGGACTTTATAACCTCTAATTATTAAATATTAATACTTTACTCTCTAATATATGCTTTGTGAAGTTTGCCTTCATGTTTTGTTAAGTGCAATCTTCAAAGAGATGTGGAGGCAATTCAATATGTGAAAGAGAATAGACTTGCAAACAAACCTAATTTTATACCCTTGGGGCAATAAATTTCTCTTTAAAATAAGGAATTCAATGTTGTTAAAAGGATATATACATGTGCATATACATATGTGCCTCTGTGTATAGTATTAGGCAAATGATGGGTGCTAAATTTATGGTAGCTCTAATTTTTTATTTTTTACATATTTACTCAGAAATAAAACCTCCATCATCTACTGTACAGTGTGTGTGAGGTACGCCACCAGATGGCACTAAAGCACAAGTCTTATAATCAGAACTGTAAAGTGGATGCTTGACTTTTCATGTCTCAAGCTTTCTTAATACATTAGAGTATTCTAGCTCCTATTTTACTGAGTAAACTCTGGGAGGTTAGATACCAATAAGTTAATCATAATTTACCTGGGTGATGAAATACAGTTAATTTTTCAACAGTACTCTTTTTTTGGCCGTCAGCAATTAATGTGCATCACTTGAGTAATAAAAATCGAAATGATGTATCTCTGTAAAACCTTTGATTTTCAACATCAGGTTACAATGTATAGCTCTTAACATTTGAGAGGGAAAGAAATTAACATATAAGTAGTGCAAATAATATTTGATTCTATTTTTGCTATAAAGAACATGTAGTGATTCACTATTTTCCTGTCACTATTTAAAATGATTAGTCCAAAACTAATCTCATAAAGAGGTTTAGAATGTTTCTTTATATGCAATCCACTTTAAAAAAATTGGACACTCTCTTCTCCTCCATCTCCCAGCTGCACATATTAGAACTCTATAATTAGGTCTCTTTGATTTCCTTTAAAAGTAATAATATAAATCAAACATACAGAAAAGGATAAAAATAGTAACACACCCAGGCACTCCATCAATGTTTAAAAATGTTAATATTTGGCCATATTTGGTTGAGATCTTTTTAGTTATTTTTTAAAAAAGGAATTAAGAGAATACAGATGCAGCTAATGCTACTCTCCTCATTTCACAGAAGTAACTAGTAAATGAATGTTGGTGACTATTCTCCTTGTGGATGATTTTATGCTTTTATTAGCTCTGCAAATACTATAAACAACATATATACATATAGTATATTTTGTGTTTTAAAAATGTATATATGACTTCACTCATATATGGAATATAAAACTGAAAGCAGCAAAGAAAAAAACTCATGGACATGGTTAATAGTTTAGTGGTTACCTGCAGACAAGGGGGAGGAGGTGGGAGGAGAAGGAGGGGGCAGGAGAAGAGGGAGGAGGAGCCAAATACATGGTGATGGACAGGGGACTGACTCTGGGTGCTGAACACATGAGGCCACACATAGACAATGCACTGTAGAACTGTACACCTGGAACCTACGTACACTTGTTAACCAATGTCACCCCAATAAGTTTAACAATAAAAAAGTACATAAATTATCCCTTGCATATATTTTCACTACTCAAAATTAACAAGCAACATTATTATTGAGATTATCGACACTACTATATGTGTAGATGTTGTTTATTGATTTTTACCATCATATATTATAAGTATAGTGGGTTATTTTTTTCTTTATAAAGGGACCCACAGAAACTATCAAAATAGCAAGTTTTGTTGAGGATGTGGAGAAATTTATATATTATAAATTTATGTTTCCAAATATTTATTATACAAATAATGCTTTAATGAATGTTCTCGTGCATATTTCTTCACCTATATGTGCGTTTCTCTAGTGTATATATTTGGAATAAGAATTCCAAATTATGATGCATATGCAATTATATCTCATTGTCACACTACTTTAAATTCTCCATATTTCCAGTGAAATTGAACATCTTTTCAAGTGTCCAATCAACTGCCACTATTTTAAATTCATTTTTATTGTTAGACTTATTGGGGTGACATGTGTTAGCAAGGATTACATAGGCTTCAGGCATACAATTCTACAGTGCATTGTCAACTTGATGTATAATAAGTTCACCACCTAATGTGACTGCTCTTTCCATCACCTTATACTTAGCTCCCCCCCCTCTCCCACCCCCTCCCCTTTCTCCCCTCCCTAACCCACTCGTCCCCAAGTAAACATTAAACTATTGATTGTGTCCGTGGGTTATTTGTTTGTTTGTTCATTTCTTTGCTTTCAGTTTTATATTCCGCATATGAGAGAAGTCATACAGTTCCTTGTTTTTTCTGTCTGGCTTATTTCACTAAGCATGATGATCTCCAGGTCCATCCATTTTGTCGCAAATGGCAGTATTTCATCTTTTCTTATAGCTGAGTAATATTCCATTGTGTGTATGTACCACAGCTTCCTTATCCAGTCATCTGTCGCAGGGCACTTTGGTTGTTTCCATGTTTTGGCCACTGTGAACAGCTCTGCGATGAACATTGGGGTACATGAGTCTTTGCAGACAAAGGTTTTCAAGTTCTTTGGGTAGATCCCCAGAAGGGGGATTGCTGGGTCACATGGTAACCCCATTCCCAATTTTCTGAGGAACCCCCACACTGCCTTCCACAGTGGTTGTACCAGTTTGCACTCCCACCAGCAGTGTACCAGAGTCCCTTTTTCTCCACATCCTCTCCAGCACTTGTTATTCCTTGTCTTGTTGATAACAGCCATTCTCACAGGTGTGAGGTGGTCTCTCATTGTGGTTTTGATTTGCATTTCCCTGATAGCTAATGAGGATGAGCATTTTTTCATATGTCTGCTGGCCATTTGTATTTCTTCATGGGAGAAGTGTCTGTTTAGTTCCTCTGCCCACTTTTCAATTGGGTTGTTTGTTTTTTTGTTGTTAAGTCTTTTTAGTTCTTTATATATTTTAGATACTAGACCCTTATCTGATGCGTTATTTGCAAATATTTTCTCCCATTCAGTTGGCTGTCTCTTTGCCTTGTTGATGGTTTCTTTTGCTGTGCAGAAGCTTTTTAGTTTGATACAGTCCCATTTATTTATTTTTGCTTTCACTTCCCTTGCCTTTGAGGACAGGTTCATGAAGTCTTCCTTGAGTCCTAGGTCTATAAGATTAGTACCAATGTCTTCTTCTATACAGTTTATTGTTGCAGGTCTTATATGAAGGTCTTTAATCCATTTAATCTTTATGTATATGTGATTTTTATCTGCTTTCCTTTTACAGTTGATCTCCAATTTCAGAGCTTTTGGTCTGAGAATACACTTGGTATGATTTCAATCTTCTTGGATTTGCTGAGGCTATGTTTGTGTCCCAGCATATGGTGTATTCTTGAGAATGTTCCATTTGCACTAGAAAAGAAGGTGTAGTCTTTTTTGTTGTTGCTGGATGAAGTGTCCTGTAAATGTCAATTGTGTCCAATTGTTAATATTTTCTTACTTATTTTCTGTTTGGATGATCTGTTCATGGTTGTTAAGGAAGTGTTTAGGTCTCCTGTGGGCAGCACTTGAGCCAGAGGCCAGGTCAATTGAGAGAAAATAGGTTTGGTAAGGCTACTTATGTACTTGAATCTGAGATTCGAGGGTCCTGCAGGGCTGCCGAGAACTTGGTGAACAAGGATACTGGTTAGGATGTGGTTTCTGGCTGGCTAAGGGGAAGGAGGAAAGCAACATTACCTATGGAGGTAGAGGAATTATAAACAGAACAAAGGGATGGGGGTTGGCAACACTGTTTTTCAATAAAGAAGTTACACCCCCTTTTGTTTTGGAGATGTAAAATAAACTCGCTGCAGACCAGAAAGTTCTCTGTGTCTCCAACAGAGCACAGGGAACCACCCGGTCCCAGCTTTGCTATCTGTTATGCCTGTGTGTGTGTCTGTGCATTTTTCTTAATTCCTTGTCGCCTCCCCTCTGATTCCATTCTCCCCGTGCTGGTCGCGGGGCAGTCTCCTACAATGATTGTGCTTTGATCAATTTCTCCTTTCAGATCTGTTAGTAGTTGCTTTATATATTTTGGTGCTTCCTGATTGGGAGCATATATATTAATTAGTGTTAAGTCTTCTTGTTGTTGTATTATGTCTTTTATTACTGTGTAATGTCCATCTTTTTCTCTTGTGATCTTTTCTAACCTGAAGTTTGTTTCATCAGATATCATCAGTATGGCAACTCCTGCTTTTCTCTGATTACCATTTGTTTGGAATATTGTTTTCCATCCTTTTACTCTGAGTCTGTGTTTGTCTTTCTGGCTAAGGTGTGTCTCTTGGAGACAGCATATGGATGGGTTTTGTTTTTTAATCTAGTCTGCTGCTCTGTGTCTTTTCACTGCTGAGTTCAATTCATTAATATTTAGAGTGATGATCGATATATGAGGATTTCCTATGACCATTACTTCCTTTTAAAAATTTTTAAAAATTTTTGTTTCTCTTCTTGTTGTCCCAACTCTATTCCATTTATTCTGATGCTTTGTTTCAGGTCAAAGAGCCTCCTTCAGTATTTCTTGAATTGCTGGCCTTGTGCTGGCGAATTCCCTCAGCTTCTGGGTATCTGAGAAGGTCTTTATTCCTCCTTCATATCTGAGGATAATTTTGGTGGATTTATTCTTGGGTAGAAGTTTCTCTTTTTTTAGTATTTTGAGTATTTGATTCCATTCCCTCCTGGCTTGTAGAGTATCTGCTGAGAAGTCTGATGCCAGCCTGGTGGGTTTTCCTCTAAAGGTTATAGTTCTTTTTTCCCTGGCTGCCTTGAGAATTGTCTCTGTCTTTGGTTTTTGACATCTTTAGTACAACGTGTCTAAGAAGATCTGTTAGCGTCCAGGTATCTAGAAAACCTATTTTCTTCTTGAATTTGGGGTTCCAGATCTTTCCATAGGTTTGGAAAATTCTTGTCTACTATTTGTTTGAGTATGTTCTCTGTAGAGTGCTCTGCTCCTTCTTCCAATCCTATTATCCTGATGTTGTTTTTATCTCATGGAGTCAGATAGATATTGCAGAGTTCTTTCAATCTTCTTGGTTCCGTGTTTCCTATTTTCCTCTTTCTTAGATGTTTTCGTGTTCCAATCTTCAATATCACTAATTCTTTTCTCCATCTGATCTGCCCTGTTTTCTACAGCAGTTATTTCATTTCTCACTTCTTTTATTGTATTGTTTATCTCTCGACTTTCCATCTCATTCTTCCTTTTAGTTTGAATTTCTTTGTTAAACTGTTCCTTTTGTTTATGAATTTCCTTTGTGAGATCATTCATCTCAGCTACGGTGTATTGCCAGTATGTTTTCATTTCTTTGAGAGCCTTTAGAATGGCTATTTTATATTCTCTGTCAGTGAGTTCATAAATTTCTAGATCCATAAGATCTTTTTCTAGAGATTTTTCATCTTCTTTCTCAGCAGTTTTAAATCCTAAGGTACTCATATTGTCTGTTGTATTCTTCTTCAGCATGAGGCTGTATTTCCAGCAGAGCCCACAAGGTGTCCTGCTGTAGAACAGACACTAGGTGATGCTGGGGGGCAAGTTTTGGGAGAGAGGGGAAATCTTTAAGTTGTATCTCTGGTCTCCAGCAGCATTTGGAGGTAGGGTGCGGTGGCCTGTGGTCTCTCTGCTTCCTGTAGTTTATGGGGAAGCTGTGGGAGAAGCAGAAGGCCAACAAAATGCAAGCTGAGGCTGCTCTGCCTCCTGCATTTCATTGGGGAAGCTGAGGGAGACAGGGGAGGCCCATTGTATGCAGACTGAGGCCGTTCATATTGGTGGGGTGAATTCTGTCAAATCCACCTTTGTCCCTTCTCCAGTTGTGTTTTACCCCCAGTTGTGTTTTAGCAATTCATTTCCACAGCTACTGCTCTGGGCAGTGTTCACAAGCATGAGCCCTGAGCATGGCACAAGCCCTGAGCGTGGTGCAAGCCCTGAGTGCAGCACACATTCACACTGTGAGCTGAGGGGGCTGCTGTGTAATGGGGCTGTGCACACTTCCTGAGCTGTGAGTGAGCCACGAGGGTGCCATGGAGGGCACTGCACACGTGTGCCACGAGCCAAGGGGCTGCTGCATAAGGAACTGTGTGTGCTCCCTGAGCCGTGAGGGTGCCATGAGGGAGCCACGAGAGTGCTGTACACATGCACCAGGAGCCAAGGAGGGGGGAACTTACAGTTTCAGAGCTCAGCTCCCAGGTTTTGTCTCTAACACACTGCTTTTAGGTCCGGCTTCCTCATGGTCTCCCCACATTTCTGCTGCTCTGGCTTCTACTCTTGTCACCAGTTGGCATATCCCCTCCCCTATATCATGCTGCTCCCTGATTTCTTTCTAGTTCCTTTAGTTAGCCATGGTGGTGTTGGGTCACAATCAGTCTCTGCTCCCTCCCTTCTCTCCTGCTTGGCCCCTTTCTCTAACCTTAGGTGTTTTCTTGCCATGCATGAATTTCTCAGTTGTCTCTGTGCCACTCAGGGTGTCCTGTGTTTTGTGCTGGCTGGCTGTTTAATTGTATTTTCTAGGAGAGGTTTTAGGAACCTCTCCAATAATTTCTTATTTATTATATCATTCTAGAGTATTTTCTAATAAGTCTGCTTCAATAAAAGCAGGATATACTGTTCATAAATTAATTGACCATCATTTTTCACTCTGGATCCCTATCTAGCACAGAAAATATGACTGATTATCACAATAGATGAAGGCATGGATGGATTACTGCCCTCTAAGGTAAGAAGTTAACTTCAGAATTCAATAAGGTCTTATGATATTATATCCCAGTAGAGAAGTTAACTCCAAAAGTGGTCTCTTGCATAACCCATTAGAGAGCAAACTGGATTGCATTTCATCTATTTTTTAGGCATTTCTTTTACTATAATAACTGCATTTATTTCTCCTTTCCAAAATGTGAGGAACCAGCTCTTTTTATCTTCCCTGCTGCTTCTCTCACTAAAAAGTAAAATAAAACTTTGGCATGTATTTATTTGTTTAGAATTTTGCTTTCATACTATACAAATTCAACTTCAATTCAAATTCTTTAGTTCCCTTTTCATCCAGATTGCAGCCTCTGAGCCCCATCTGTCATGAATGTTCTGGGGCCAACAACAGCGAGATGCTAACCTTCCCGTATTCCTTTGGAATTCAGGGAGTTAGAATGTTGTAACTTCATGGGGGAAAAAAGAAAGAACATTTTGAAACTGGCAGTGGAGCTGAGTGTATTTGAGATTAGCAGTTATGCAGAGGATTTCCATTTCTAGGAGGTTATCTTGGAAAACTAGAGACTCATAATGCCACAGAAGAGAATTGAAACAACTGTGAAATATCATGGAAAGTACTTTGTAATGATTGGGAAATGTGTATGATGCAGAATTGGGTCAAATCTTTGCATGTCTTATTGTTTAATTTCTGAAAAATTTGTCGCCCTTTCCATTCTTCAGTAGAGTGCCCTACAGAACTAAAAAAGCAAGGCCTACCTTTTGGTCCAATCTAGCCTCTCCTTAGCATTCTAGGACTAAACTTAGATCTAGTCTTATAATCCTGTATCTTCGAGCTTTACAGCTTTTGTTTCTGCCCCTAGTAGCATCGTCTCATGCTCAGTGATCAATAAAAAGAAACTTTGCAAACTTTTTTCTGTGCTGCCTATACAGTATAAGGCAAACTCTTTTTTTCACTCTTGATAATATATGATTACTTTTTTGAATAATTTTTTATTTTTCAATTACAGTTGACATACAACATTATATTAGTTTCAGGTACAAGGCAAGCACTTTTAAGGGATTAGAGTTGGTCCCAGTTAATGGAGCCACTCAATGTATGCTTCTTGGGACTAGAGTGGCAGTGAACATCTTGATGGATCTTTGTGCACTTGCAAAAGTACTTCCTTAGGATAAAGTTCTGAAAGTGAAATTGTGTTTCATGTCAAAATATAAATGACTCATCACTGTGCTATACATCGGAAACCAATATAATATTGTATGTCAAATGTAATTGAAAACTAAAAAGTCTCAAAAAAAATCAGATATGACTTGCCAGTTTTTCTCAAGAAATAATTGTATCAATTTATATTCTCATCAATAATCTATGAGCTTCTTCTTTTTACTCTTGAAAATGCTGTGGTCCTCAACCTTTTTGGCACTTCTGTGGAAGACAACTTTTCCATGGACCAAGGAGAGGGGGTATGGTTTCAGGATGATTCAGGTACATTACATTTATTGTGCACTTTATTTCTATTATTATTACATTGTAATATATAATCAAATAATTATACAACTAATATAATGGCACCACTAATCTAAAAGGAGGCAAAACTCAGGCAGTAATGTGAGTGATGGGGAGCGACTGTAAATACAGATGAAGCTTCGCTGGCTTGCCCGCCGCTCACTTTCTGCTGTGTGCCCCGGTTTCTAACAGGCCGTGGACCAGTATTGGTCTGTGGCCCAGAGGTTGAAGACCTCTAGCCTACATACTTTCATTGAATAACTAAAGTTTGAGATTAATTTTGCCACTATCTAACATCCATTAGGATGGCTATTTGAAAACAAACCATCAAACAAACAGAAACTAACAAGTGTTGGTGAGGACCGGGACATTGGAGCCTTAGTGCACTGCTGGTGGGAATGTAAAATGGTGTTGTTGCTATGGAAAAGAGTATAGCAGTTCCTCAAAATATGAAAAATAGAATTACCATGTGACTCAGCAATTTCACTTCTGAGTATATATTCAAAAGAACTGAAAACAAGGACTCGAACACATATTTGTACATTCACGTTCATAGCAGCATTATTCACAATAGCCAAATGGTGAAAGCAATCCGAGGGTCCACTGAAGAATGAATGGATACACGGCATGTAGTATACACATTTAATGGAATATTAAATTCAGCCTTAAAAAGGAAGGAAATTCTGACACATGCTACAAAATGGTTGAAACTTGAGGACATTATGCTAAGTGAAATAAGCCAGTGACAAAAGGACAAATACTGTACGGTTCCACTTATATGAAGCACCTAGAATAGTCAAATTTATAGAGACGTAAAGTAGAATGGTGTGCCAGGGGCTGAGGGGAGGGGTGAATGGGGAGTTATCGTTTAACAAGCATAGAGTTTTGTTTTGGAAGATAAAAAATTTCTGGAGATGATGAGTGGTGATGGCTATACAACAATGTGAGTGCACTTCATGTCACTGAACTGTACACTGAAAATAGCTAAAATGGTGCAATTTATGCTATATATATTTTACCACAATTAAAAAAATTAATATTGTATCATCTCAAGAGACTTTACCATAAAAAACAAATTGTTATGTGAGTCAAGATTATGGACAATATCTTATGTTGGTACGAGGGCAGGCTGATAAATTTTGCTTCCACTGTAATTTTTTTTTATTGCATTAGACATACCTGGATGTAATCACTTCTGTGTAGTCACATGGTATCTCCCCTCCATCATTCTTGACCTTGCACACACAGATGCTTACATTGTTCACCTGATGCACATCGAAATGGAAGCGTTCAGATGTTTGGTTCAGAGTGCTGTTAATTGAATTCTTAACAACTGAAAAGTTCCTCCAAATTTTTTTTAAATTTTTGAAAAAGAAGGTGAGGACTTCTTACAGAAGATCATTAGGTGTTGAAACTTGGAGGCATCATTATGACCCTGAGAACAAAAGGCTGTTCTTGGAATAATGCCATAAGGGATCACCTCAGCTGAAAATTTTCAAAACTCAGGCCTCAACTGGGAAGGTCATGTTGACTGTTTTTTTGTTTGTTTGTTTGTTTTTTTGGAATTCTGAACATGTTGTTCTTGCAGACTTTCTTGAAAAAGGAACAACAATAAACTTGGAACATTATGTCGAAACTCTTACCACATTAAAAAGAAGAATCAAATGAGTTGGGATAAGAAAGGAAACACCTCTTCAACACAACACAGGGACTCACACAAGTGCAGCAGCAAGAGATGCAATTCAACACCTGGATGTCTCAGAGCTGCCGCACCCACCACATAGCCTAGACCTGGCTCCCAGTGATTTCCACCTGATCCCAAAACTAAGGACACTTGAAGGGCCAGCGCTTCCTCTATGCTAAAGAGGTGAAGTCTGCAGTGAGGAAATGGTTTCAAAAACAAAACACCAATTTTTTAAAGGATGGATTTCAAAAGCTAGGCAGAAGTGTGTTGCAGTGTGTGGTGATTTTGTAGAAAAATAATGATGCAGCTTTGAAAATAAATGATGTAGGCGAATTTCTTTTTTATTTCATAAAACTATCTTTTTCAGTTTACTTCCTATTTAAGTGGAGGCAAAATTTATCAGCCCACCCTTGTATTAAGGAGGGAGTGCTAATAGAGATGGGAAATAATCTCTTAAAATCTCACAATGGATGAAGCTGAAAATTATACTTTTAACTTATTTCAGGGAATCCAGTGGATAAAGACAGGATCTGAATTTTTTTATGCAATATTGAATGAAAGAAACGATCTGTATAAATCGCCCTTTTTCTATTTCCATGTCTTTAATTCAAAAATGTATATGGATCAGATCATTTACTTGGAAAGGAGATATATTAAGATTAGTTTATGCCTTATTTATTATACTATACCATACTGAAAAATATTTTGCATGTATAAACGTAAATAGAGGAGATGAACATGGCCCAGAGGAGATGGTTCATAGCAAATACCCAGGCTAGCCTATGTGCAGAACTTCTGTAGCTGATGTATAGATGATTAGTTTTAGAGTGTGTCACAGAGATTCCAAAATGTTTGACAAAGTCCTCATTCACTCAGAGGTTACAATTAAAAGCCACAAGTTTCCAAGTCAAGAGTCACGGTGTCTGTCTAAAGGCTGAATTTTTCTGGTGTCCTCTCCTTAGCCAGCCACTGGACCTAGATCTCTGTTTATATCAACTGATAATGAATTAGGACCTTATCTATCTGTGTCTGAAGATAAGGATAGAGAATGAGAAAAAGGTGAGCAGATGGATTGCACTGAAATATGCAACAGCAATGGACACTCTCCCTACCAATGCCCATCACTACTTCTTATCTCATTTTCTGTAAGTCAGTTATAGGGAATAATAATAAAAAGGTACTAAGTTTCACAGATAAAAAGAGAGAAGTGATTACCTCAACTGGACAGTTTTCTTTTGTCCACATCTATGGAAAGTGAGGAAAGTAATTGTGAATAAATGTGACTATATCAGAAAGGGATGAATTGTTTATAGTTTTGTAAACAGGGATGTCTAAGTTAAATCAAAGATACGGGACCAGAAAAGCAGCATTGGACAATTTAAAAGTACTTTGGGGAGTTTGCTATCCTCCATATTGAGGCACTTATCCTCAGGTGTCTCCTAGTAGAATCTACACCTGGATTTTTACCATGAATATTGTGTTGTATGAAAAGAACAGAACAAGCAAAATCTCTACCGATACAGCACTAGAAAGCTGAGTTACACACATTCTCAAGGTCCTTCAAGATCATTTTGTTATAAGTTGTGTCACAGAGAACGGTTAATAATTCCAAACTCAGAAAACCCGTATAACCATACCAGACACATGGCTAGGTCAATGCACTTTATTATTTCTACTGAACTAGAGATCCGCATGAATAGAACTTTGGAGTACACTTCCGGCAACCATTTCCTGTTTCTGGTGCTGGTCATCTTTTCATTGCAGGCATTCATCCCCATAACGCATTTCAAATGGGCTAAATTACGTGACCTGTTTGAGACCACACCTCAGAGCATTATCTGTGAATCTAGCCCACATTGCCTGTGCATGGTGTCTGGGGAAGAAGAGAGGGAGGTGGATGATTAAAATGAATAGGACAAAAATTACCATTCTCAATTTTGACCTATAAGAATCAGCACACAGAGGGGTATATCCTCTCACTCTAACCTCTTAGAGAATACTCTTCTAGAATGGTCGGAGGAATATACCTTCCTGGTGGCTGATGCTTTACTACTTGCCAGATACTTCCAAAATACCATTTACATAATAAGGAATGGTTTCACTAATTTTATCTTCCCATCGACAAGTGATAAGGGCATATCCTTTCTGGTGAAAACTTGTGAATTCACAATCTGGCATCCTGGTTCCGGCTGTTAACTTACAATACACTCCTTCTATTAGGCTCCAGGTCCTGTGACATCTCTTAACACCATTATTACATGCCGTAAACATGCGGTTACAGCTCTGCTTCAATTCCCTGTATGATACTTTGAGGAAGAAATGTTCTTTTACACAGGACAACCTGTTGTGAACTATCTTCATCTTTGTCTCACCATTACAGAACTGTGGATCATCTAATGATCTGTCATGATCAATTATGACCTGTCTTTGGAAAATTTCTTCGGTAGGTGGTTTGGTAGGCCCCGTAGCATATACCTCATCAATATAATCTTCAACTTCTTCTGACTTCTCATCTGGAAAATCATAATGAGGTGGGCTTACATACTGAAACAGCAAAGACTGAAATGGCAACGGCTGCAGCAGCAGGAGGAGCAGAGGGAGGGGCTTGGTGATGAGCAGAGCTCCCATATTTTCCTGTGAGAAACAGAAGAGATGAGGAGATGTGTTCTACTGTGACACTCTGCCTGCTTCTATTCCAGGGCAGGTTCCATTTCTACCACCTTTTGCATTGCTAAGCTCTAAGACTTTGGATCATTTGAAAATGGACAACTCAGAATCTATTTAAATAGTGTGCCTTTAGAATATTGAATAAAAACAGGCCTTCCTAGACTGAACAGTCTAGAAGGCTGTGGATAAGAGAGGGAAAGATGAAGGAAGGAGGGAGAGAGCAAGGGAGAGATGAAGAGCAGGAGGGAAGGAGAAAGGAGATCAGGACAGCACGAGGGAGGGAGAGAAGAGGAAAGGAGGCTCACATGCTCCCTCCAGCTGGGGCAAATGCACGTTTCCTTTTTAAGAGTTAAGAACTTGCACTGAAAAAAGCCATAAGTGATCCACCCTCCCTTCATTAAGGTCCTGCTATTATGAGAAAAATTATTCATCTTGGCATTTTCCCCTCTTGCTCTCTTCTGACCACAGATGCCCTTGGAGAAGAGATGCAGCGAGGTCCTTATGGGTACGTGACCACCACACGTTGAGCTTTTTCATGTGTCTGCTTTTACCGCTGTCTCACGGCCTGGAATGACTTGGTCCATTTTGCAGCCTCGTCTGCTTCCTCTTATCATTCAGAATAACTTTTCCACTGAGGTGTATCACTTACCCTGTCTTTCTTTCTTCCTTTTTTTATTTTTTTTCTCCTAGGTAGACTCGTGGTTTCTGCCATGATCAGGTGTTCGCTTCCCTAAACTCTCTCCATCCTTGTGTGCCTGCCTGCAGTTAACCTCATCATCAGAGATTTCTCAGTCATTTCATTTCTTCCCTCACTACATCTATTCTATTTACCCCATAGTACCCTGCACTAATATTTCCCAATACTTTAAATATGAATGAGCAAGTGTCTTTGCTACACAAATGTATAAAATTGTACATTTAAAAATATTGTATTACTATAAAAAGAAATGAAAATATTTAATTTGGTATACACTGATGAAGCTAATTATTATTGTGCTTCCCTGTAATTATGTTAAATGTCAAAAAGTTTTAAAAGCATTCCTTACAAGAGCCTGAGCACAAGTAATGTGTGTCCCAGGAATTGTGCCCAATTGCTAGACATCAGGTCACAATCTACTCTTTAGTGAAAGTGTCATCTTTCATAGAGGACTCCTGGGCCCAGCAATCATTTTCCATTTCTATTCCAAATCTGACTGTTAACTATTAATTCTCCAAGGAGGCTTTCTTCCCAGAGCAGGACCTCAGGTATTCTAAAGAGCAGGTTTCCCAGCCTATCTTTGCTTGGGCCTCCTTACCTGCTTCAGTCCTTGTGTTGTCTACGCTTCAAAGAATGGATGTTTCAAAGACTGGGCTAGAGAAATTCTGATCCTAAGGATAGTGACCTTCCCTAAGCACGCAGGAGGTGGAAGTAAGAAGGGAGAAAGGAACAGGTGAGAGCAGCTGAAATAAATGCATTTTGGGAGGTCACTCTAGAATAAAAACAACAAACAATAATGGCTAACATAGTATAGTGCTAAGCACTATACTCATCATTATCCATCTCCTCCTCATCATCATCCAAACAACCTTGCAGTAAAGATATTACTTTTAGTATTATTTTTGTTTTTATTATCATTAATATCTCTTTGTGAAGGGAGCTTGCTTAAAAATCTTCAGTTCAGTCTGGGAGAATCCTGGTGCAAGCCCAGGTCACAAGTCTGATTTCTAAATCTCTGTTCTTAACTGCTGTTCTCCATCAGTCTAGTTTCCCTTGCTGAGGCTAGACTCCACTTCCTCTTGGAGGCTGTCTCTATGAGAAGACACTAACAGAAGCAGAGAGAACACCAAAGTGGCCGGTACAGAATTGTCTTTCAGCCACTAGAGTGCTGTGATAAACTGGCCCACATTCCATAAAGCTTAGCTGTGCTTTGCAGAAGCAGTTCCCTGGGTTTTCTTGCTCGAGTAAGAGAAGACCTCTCGTGAGGCAGTCTGGGTGATTCTCCAGCCCTGGTAACTCAGAGACCCTGACCAACACGGAGCTGGGGCTGGAGATGAGAGCCCCTGATTCAAAGTTAGCTCCAAGTCTGTATATTTGTGCGTAGAAAAGGTCAGAGAACTGTGGCGTTAAAGAAAGATAGGTGTTGGGAGCACACATCGGAAAGTGGAGAGAACAGGAAAATTGAAGATAGGAGATCTGCAAATGGGACAGGAAAGAAAAAAATGGTCTAAAAAATGGTCATGTGAGGGTGGACACTCCTGGTGTGACCTCCCATCCCTGCCTTTACACTCCCATCAGTCTCCTCCAGGGAGTCCCTTTAACCCCATTGTGACAGTCCAGGGAGCTCAGCACACATTTCCATGAAGGAGAACCCGGAGTCTTTGTGACATCTTGGGCTGGAGAGGACAGCAGAGTTCAGACTCCTATGGCCCTGTAACCTGCTGAGGACATGCACCAGGGCCTGCCAGGACATCTCTTCATTTTTTATATTATCAAACTTCTTAATTCTTTATGAATTTGACTTGTAGTTTCGTGCTTCTCAAGATTCTTTCTCAAAAGTATATGCATTTTTACTTACACGCTATTTTATAACTTCTATGGATTTTTAAAATTTAAGTTTTCATCCATCTGGAATTTATCCTAATGTATAGTGAGAGGTGGTTTTATTCATGTGGTTTATATATAATCCCAGTTCCAATTATTTGTGGAATGACTCCATTCTCTCACCCTTAATTTAAAAGTTTCCTTATATATTAAATAATCCTATTTCTGAATGATTTATTGTATCTTGAGGATAGATTTATCTATTCATGTGCCAATAATATGCTTTTATTTATGATCATTTTATAAAACATTTTGATATCTAATAAAGCAATTACATTCATTCCTCTTCTTGTTCAAATGTTTAGTCCAGAGGCAGAACAGGAAGGAAATTAGTGGCTGCCTTGGACAGAGTGTAGAAATGGGGATTAATTAAAATGGTAAGAAAGAGACAGACAGACAGATGAGACAGGGACAGAGAGACAGAGAATACAGAACACATAGCATTGAAACATGCTCATGCCCTATTTCTTAAGTTTTTGCCTCGTGATCTTACACAATGGAACCACCAGGCCTACCTGTGGAATTGACTCCTTGGCTTTTCCTCACATGTCATTAATCAACGTCTCTGTAAATGGCCCTAGAAATTTGCAGATTCTTTAAACAAATTCACCAGGTGATTCTTAGCCCACTAAAGTTTGAGAAGCACTTTCTTGGTATACATAAAAATGTCCTTTATGATAAAGAAAATGTTCCAAAACAGAGGGGGAAATGTTAAGCCTTTTCAGTAAATGTTTTTGGAGAAAAAACAATTGAGATGAATTGCTTCCAATTTTTGGCTTTTGTAAATAAAGCTCCTTTGAACATGGGTGTACAAATATCTTTTCAAGTCCTGCTTTTCCTCTCTGCTTTAAACTTGCTTTGGAGGGTGAGAGCTGCTTACATTTTACAGACTGAGAAAAGCTTGAGGGAGGTTGTCTGTCCATGGCCTCTCCTCTTAAGATGCAGGTCCTGAGTCTAAGTCAGGACTCTATATTTAACAACAATTTAAAAAAATTTATTGAGATGAGCCATAGGTCCCACAGGTCAGTGAATATGTATTTTAGAGGGAGTATTAAATGGTAACCTAGAAGTAAATCACCTCTTAAAAGGAAAAAGCAGGATTTTTAACAGGTCTTACCATTTGGCATCAATGGGCAATGATCATATAATAATTATACAGCCTCAATCACAAAAGGAAAAAACTAAAACTGTATCTTTCAAATTGGAATAATTATAATATCTTGTCAACACAGTGCTGGTGAGAGTGTGAGAAGGTCGTCAATCAAGCATTTCTTATTAGAATGAAAAATTTGGCAAAGATAATGAAAAGCTTTGAAAAGCTGATATTTTAATCCCCAGTTTTAATAGCTAGAATTCTAAGCAGCAATTTATATGCTAATATGGACGAGTTTTACTTAATAGAGACCAAAAATTTGCAATTTGAAAATGTAAATATCCAAAAATTATGGAAAAGTTTACATTGAGTCTTCTGATTTGTTCATAGACATGACAAAATACATGATAATAACGATTGCAACAAGAACTAATATTTGAGGTAGTATTCTATATTCATAGAATAATATATTCTTAAAATAGATTATTTTCCAGAACTTACAAATATATTCATAAATGAAATTTTAGAGCTATAAAGTACTTTTAATATCATAGAAGTAGGACTGTCTGGTTACAAGTGACAGGAGTATTAAACAAACTCACTTAAGAACAAGAGAAACTATTATTGACTCACAGAAGGCCGAAGTCCAAGAGACACAGAAGAAATTAATTCCTTCAATAGAGTCTTGCTTTCTTCCTCTCTCACTCCACTCTGCTCTCTACACTAACTTATTCTCATGCAGGGTCTCTTCATGCAATGGTAGAGAAGATCATTGTCACCTATATAGCCTGTATTTAGGGTCACAGTAGGAAGTACTATCCTCTCCTACCTTCATCAAAGGAAAGTAACTGTCTGATTGGCTTTGTTTCTGTCACATGAATAAATCCAGGCACGTGGGGTCCTCTGACTGGCCAACCTGAAACTCATGTCTTTCCTTGAGAAGTAAAGGCAAAACCAAACAATTAAAACCCCAGCAGAATTCCAATTACTGACAGAAGGGTTGTTCCCTACAACACACACAAAAAAGAATGAAGACCAAATAAAGACACAACTTATGGCTAGGGAAAAATCAAAACACTAAACTATATCTACAACATGATCCTAATTAACGGAAATATAGGAAACATGGTGGAGGAAGAGGGACCAAAATATAACCTTAATAAACTGTTATTTCTGAATGGTTAATTTTTTATTATCTTAAAAGTTGACTATTTTTCCACATTTAAATAAGTAATTCTAAAGAAGTACCACTTAAAAATAAATTTTTAAGACCTGGTTCTTAAATATTAATTGTCAATTTCTCAGCATGCCATATATTGATATCAGTAAACTTTTACTTTTATCAGCATCAGGAAAAGTCAATTTCTTCATCTGAGTGGTAGAGCAAAGATAGATTCAAAAGCTCAGTCCTTAGAATTAGACTTACCTCTGTGAGTAAATCTCAGAGTAGTTCTTAGTTAAATTATATAAGAAAAAAAGTAGGCTTTAGCCATCTTCAAATGTATACTTTTCACAAACATTTCTTAGGCAATATTTATGTTTCCAATCTTCACACCCATAACCAAACTGAGAATGGTGTCAGGTTGAGGAAATTTGGTGGGGGAAAAGTGATCCTTGTGCATTTTAAAAGGATCAGTGAATTTTCCAAAACTCACATCTTTTGCCTACAGAAGGCAGAAGTCCAAGACTTGAGTATCTGAGCTTACAGAGACACACAGAATAGACACACACAAATAAGTGTTACTTAATAATTGACAATCAACCTTCAGACCACAAATGTAGAGTAATTTTGACATCTTATTTTGCAAAAATGGAGTCAAGCAAGCTCTGGGATGACAGAAATCTCTTTACAATTGATGGCAGTTTTCTGCAAATTTATATTTACTTATACCCTGTTTAGCTTTTTTATTCCACAAGTCTACAAAATTAAAAATGTATATTTGTTATACTGATACCTACTATTTTTTTTCCTGTAATTTAGAAGGTATATAGACCAAGATATGGCCACTGGTTTGGTTTGATTTCATAATTTGGTCCTTCTCAGAGATCAGGAATAGCAGAAAGATAGAAGTGTGAAATATATTAGGATATATCATAGATTTTGTTTGGGAAAAAGAATAAACCCAGAGATAATGGACTTTATATCAAGAAAAAATTAATATAGATTCCAGTGTCTCTACTCCCCCATACAGAGTCCATAATGTATGAGGACTAGAGATCAAAGTAATACTTTTAAAATAGCATTAAGAACATTGATACAAGTACTTGTATATATATTAGAATACTTTTCATAATTTTAGAGTTTCTAAAGGATGTCTTTATTCAACAAAACATGAGCGCAGGCATGAAAAGTTATTGAAAGACTTGATTACACACACAGTCTGAATTACATTCCCACTATACAAGTACACAGAAAATATCACCGAAAACAAATAACATAACAATAATCTCTAATGGCAGAAGGCACTAAAAATATATTGCAAAAGACTAATAATAGCTTGGAAAAAAGATTTTCAAAATGCAGTGTGAAATTTCTTCTCAAACTCAGGTGCAAGAGAAGTGTGAGTTCCTTTTCTAAATCTAACACATCTGCCCCAAAACCATAATTGACAGCAAAATTTACCTCAGTTATTATTTTAGTTGTTTTCCACCTTTCTTATACAATTAGAAAAATCAAAGCATCTGAATTTGTCCTACGAAAACAGAAAGTTCAGTTCTTTCTATGTGGGTGTTGCTTGGCATCATTAGTTTCTCTTTCGGTCATAAATCATCTTAATATTGAATACAGTGTTATTTTTTCTCACCTTTCAGGTAGCTAAAAATATTTCATACAAAAAGCCATTAACATTCCATTCGAGCTATTAAGATTCAAAAGTATGACAATTTCTTGTGTTATAGAAATAAAGTTTTGTCTCCCCCCCAACATTCTACAGCAATAAAAACAAAATGCCAATCTTTGCCTTAACAAAGTATTATTATTTTCTATAAAGTCTCCACTGAACTCATGTGTTTCTTAACTTTTGTATAACTGCAGATGCTCATCATGAGTGCAACTCTGCCATGATATATCTACTTTACCACTAGAAGAGCAAGGAGAGGTCATTTAGCTCCAAAAAAGTTGTAGAGAGCCCGTGTAGATAAAAATACTTTAGACTTGGTTTTAAAATGAAATAACAAAAGATTAATATCATCTTCCAGTCAAGAATGAATAGCATGGACCTGATTTACCCTCCTCCCACCTGGAACAATTTTAAAAACTGACAAAATGCTAGAAAAAATTATTTTTAAGACACAGGACTTCAGGCAACAAAACACACTGATCTTTCAGGAACAGGAAACAAGCAAGATGAACCCTATAATGCACTTGGCTTGCTATCTTGGGAGAGATTTCAGGCAAAAGTGAAGGAATGGTGAATTGAGGAAGAGCCTGAAAACTACCTGAGTTGAGGAGATGGAACTGAAGAAATGAGGAGGCCAAGGAAACTTGAGTCCATAGGACAAAGTACCATAAAGGAGAGAGCTGCCGTGAGATAGAATCTTGGAGATCTGCAAAGGATTCTCCTCAAGTATTCAGCAGAGTACCTTTCATCACATGTGTGGGAGAAAACCCCTTATAGCTGGGGAAAGAACCATCTGAAAGGATCAGAGGAAATAGTGCCTATTCCCACCTGCCAGAGTGAAAATAATCAAAATTCATGGGGCATCATTAGGTAGAGTATTCAGGAGGGTCTTGCCTCAGTGGTGGGGAATAATTAGCCTTAGACTGTTACTGCTCTGGACTTACCTAATTAATCAAAAGGATCCATGTTGTTCCAAATAGCTTAGGTTACCCCAGAAAAAAAGTTCAAGAACATTTATAGGAATACAAAAACATCTGTTCAAGGTAAACCAATGAGGTCAAATTCACAATATTTGGTATCCAATCAAAGATTACTAAGCATGAAAGGAAGTGGGAAAACACAAACCATAATGAAGAGAATAATCAATCAATTGAAATTGACTCCCCAAAATTGACCCAGAATATGCACAGAATGAAGACATTAAACCACTATTGTGACTGTATTCTTTATGTGTAAGAAATTAAGTAGAATCATGGACAACAGAAAAAAATCTTTTAAGATAAAAACTACAATGTATAATATGAAAAATACACTGGATGGGATTAATGGAAGATTAGACATTGCAGAAGAAGATTGATGAATTTGAAAGCAGTAGAAATGATCCAAATAAAACACAGAAAATGAAAACAAAAATTAAATGAGCATAGTAAGCTACAGAATGAATTCATGTGACCTCAGATGGATAATTTCAGTCCTTGAAGAAGAAAAGCAGGGAGATGGCATCTGGGGGTGGGGAGGGGGGATTAGAAGAAAGAATGACCAAAACCTTTCAAAACTTGATTAAAAGTATAAATCTATAACAGATGTCACCCCAATAAGTCTAACAATAAAAATGAATTAAAAAAATAAAATAAAAGTATAAATCCACAAATCCAAAAAAGCTCAACAAATCTCAAACACAGAAACATGAAGAAAACTATACCAAGATACAATATAATCAAATTGGGAAAGAAAAAATAGCAATTAAGAGAAAAACCACAGAAACAGCCTCAGAAAAAAGACATGCTATAGCCAGGGAAACAAAGAAAAGGGTGACATTAGATTTCTCATCTGAAACAATGTAAGTAAGAAAACAATGGGAAAATATTATTAAAATATTCAAAGCAAGAAAACTGTCAAAGTAGAAATTTTATGCCTGACAAAAATATCTTTAAAATGCTAAGGCAATATAAAGACATTCTCAGATTGTGAAGCTTCAAGAATTCATCACAGCAAACCCACACTATAAGAAATGTGAAAGGAAAACTAAACAGGGGGAAAATTATACCCATTGGAAATCTGGATCTACACCCAAGAATGAAGAACATTGTAAATGGTAGCTATGTGGGCAAATAAATATGACTTCTTATTTAAATTTATTTAAAATATAATCAACTGCTTAAAGAAAAGTAGTATCAATATATAATGGGATTTACATCATATTTCAAAGTAAAATGCATGACAAAAATAACATAAAACCTGAAAGGAGAGAAATGGAAGCCTATTATCATAAGGTTCTTAAACTGTAAATGAAGTATACAATATCAATTGAAAGTAGGCTATGATAAGTTAAAGATATATACTAAAAATCCTGATGCGACCACTGAATTAACAAAATAGATACAGCTAAAAAGTCAATGAAGGAGATAAAATAGAATCATTAAAAATATTTGATAAATCCAAATAAAGGCCCCCCAAAATTAGAAAAAGCAAACAAAAAACAGAAGAGAAAAACCTAAAAAATCTAAGTTGTTAGATTCAAACTAACCATATTAATAATCTCATTAAATGCAAATGGTCTGAGTGTACCAATTAAAAGCCAGTGATAATCTGGCTTCAAAACAAAACAAGGCAATTATACACTGTTTATAAGAAATGACCTTTATATGAAGACAAGAAGAAGTTAACAGCAAAAGATATGAAATTATATACCGTGATAATAATAGTCAAAAGAAAGCTGGAATGGCTATAGCAATAGCAACTGTATTTCTACCTACTCCTATTCACATGTTTCTTCCCATTTTGAGCCCTTTTTTTCTTCTTCTATTCAAATTTTAGCTATTTTAATGGGTCATCTATGAAGTTCAAGGTGTTAGTTCTTTTTTTACAGGTGTCTGCACTGATGACTTCGGGCAACAGAGAGATCTTCCTCTCTTAAGACATATTTTATTGTCCTGTACCTTGTATAGTGAGTGTATATTTATGCTATTCATCGTGGTTACAAATGAATATGAATTTTATAAAGACAGGTGAGCAATTCCAAAATTTCTAAAGAAAGACATGGGAAAATTTAGCAGACTAGGGAGCTGTTCAGAAGCATCCCCCACCCTACACACACACCCAGCAAAGCTTGATGTGAACCTAGGGTAAGTTCAGCAATTCATGCCGTTCTTGTCCTTTTCCACCTGGGCAACTCAGTGCCATGTGTTTTATGAGCCCTGGATGAACAGGTTGCACCACAGGGGCTGAAACCAGGGCAGGTGGAACACTGGCCTTTGCACAAAAGTCATGGGGTTGGTCTGGCTCCAGAAATCTGTCCGACTTGTCCCTCTACACCTGAACAGTGAGTTCAAATGCAAGACTCACAGAGAAGAACACATAAAGACAAGTGGTGCAAAGCCTGCAAGGAAAATAGAAAGCAGAAGCCATGCAAGGCACAGAAGGGAGGTGTGTTATTGAGGGCACAGTCTGACAAAGAGAAAGGAGCATGAAGGTTGGATGAAAATGCGATAGGGATAGAAGGGGACATGTGTCAGAAAGGGGGAAGAGTGGTCACTCTTTGCGTGGGCATGTTTCAAGAGCCTGTCCTCCCAACCTTTCTCCCCTCTGCCAAGTCTTCCTTTAACAAGTCTTCTGTGCCCCGGAGAGCTCTCAGAAGTGGCATTTCATGTGATAGGTCCAGTAGCTCAGCCCATGATCCCCTAAATGAGAACGTGGAGTTATTGGAACAGCCTGAGCTGGGGAGAGCAAGGTGAGCGCACTCAGCAGCGTAGCCTGCAGCTCTCACATGCCCCGGGCGCTGCCAGCTCCCAAGGCCCTGCTCTCTGACCCAATGCAAGACAAGCCCCAGGGTCTGCTCAGGCCTTTCGGTGAGGTCCCACAATCAGAGTCATTCAGGGCCAGAACTGACTGAGTTAAGTTTCCTACCCAAAGAATGTTTAAGAAGGGGGAGGAGTGTCATCAGTAAAGAAATCAAAGGTGCAGGGTTTGGAAAACTACAATGTGACTTAGTTAAAGTTGTTCCTCAGAAAAATAGCAAATTTACTAATTTGTTCTCCCACGAGGAGCCCATGCAAATGCCCCTTTCCCCCATATCGATCATTGCACTGTGTTATAGTTAAAATCTTATTTCTGCTGACTGGGAAGATAAAAAAATGGTATTACATTGTTTTTACTTATATTACCTTTAGTAGGAAGAAAAACATTTCCAAATGTTTATTTTTTTATTTCTTTTTTGGTTGTTGTTAATTTTTTGTTTGTGTCCCTTGCTTATTTTTCTGTAGGTATGTTCATTTTTGTCTTATTGACAGAGCCATTTACACACTAAAGATATCAACTTTTCTCAGCCATATGTATTGCAAATCTTCTTCTTCAGTTGTGTGCTTAACACAGTGCCCTGATCTAATCATAATAAAAATAATAATGAGAGCTACCATTTAATCCTCAAAACAATCCCATGAGATGGAGTTTATTCAGGAGAGTTCTACCATTATCTTTATCTTTGGCTATGGGCAAATTTGCTTTTTCCTGTCAAATAAAGATGAATGGCGAAAAGCATGGCCTGTGGAATCAGATCGTCCTTGTTTCTTCTGGGGAGACCACTTATTATGTATGTGACTGTGCATTACATAAAGTCTTTGTACTTCAGTTGGGGATAATAATAATAATATACTTCCTGGAGGTTGTTCTGAAAATTATATATAATACACACACACACATATTAGACCAGTGCCTGTCATATAAGAGCTCAATCGTTGTTATTAATTATTGTTATTATCCTTGTGGTAATTACATGTTAACTTTTAACTTACTTTGTAAGCAGGAAGGTTTAGAGATTTTAAACATTCATCTTATCCCAAACCTGCCAGTTCTCTGATTGCTGGAGTAAAAGGGATGCATTTCATGTATGTGACACCTCTTCTGACTTCTCGTCACTATTTGGGAAACGTGAGTTCCACTTACAGTGCCCTTGTGTTTGCTCCCAGATGTATCCATGGATTTGTAGTTTTAGGGTAAAAACCCTGCTTTGAGAGATCTGGGACACTGTGTCGGGGGTGGACATTCCTTGAGTTAAATTGACTTCTTTTGTCCCAGTGCTGTCTATGAAAGCTCTGAATACATGGGCAGCAACCTTTCCCCATGAATTGCTACTAGAATGAGAATGTTCTCTGACTAGAAAGAAAGCTTTCAGTTCATCTAATCTAGTGGTGTTGAAACTTTGGAATACATCAGCAATCCTAACACTGTTGTAGAAACTCCACATGCTATAGTCTTTTCTCCATCACTAAAACCTAAATCTTCTGGATTAGAGCCCAGGAATTTGTATTTAATGACAAATCCTAAAATTATCAAATTTGTTAGGATAAGGCTAAGCTGATGCAACAAAACCTCAAAGTATAGTGGATTTAAAAATACATATATTTCTTTCTTTCTCATGGAACAGTCCCAAGATGAGTACTCCAGGTTAGCAAGATAACCCTGCTTCACACAGTTATTCAGGCAAGTGACATCTCTCTCCTTTGCTGTTATGGCCATTCCTAGGACATTATCACCATCTACATGATTGAGGTTGAATCGTACTTATGTCCATTTTGGGATCTAGCTGTTGGAAGAAAAAAAAATCACAGAGGAGTCCAGTCCAATGTCATAAAACTTGGACCTAGCAGGGGCACATATCACTTCTGCTCAGAGAGCCTGGGGAAGGACCCCTGGCTGGGCAGCCCTGTGCCTCACTGTGTACCTCTTTGTCTTGAGAGCAAGTAGAGTGGTGTTGGGTGCGCAACCTGGAAGCTTCATCATGGTGACCCTGAGGCATACCTAAGTCTGAGAACCCACATCTAACCCTCCTTCCATGTTGTATAGATAAGGAAATTGAGTCCCAGAGATGTGTAATAAAATGACTTTTTTGGTAGGGCGTGATGAGTCAGTAAAATATATGAGGATTTACCTATGATGTTGCGAAGACTGACTCCTTACTTCAGCACCATCCTGGACACTTAGGCCAGAGTCTCATTTCACTTCATAATTGTTGGTTAAAGAAACAGTGCATTTTATGTTGGCAAAATAAAGGGAATGGTTAGAGACAGAGAGGTCTTTCTCTCATGCTAAATAACCCCTCTTAGTATTCCTTCTTCAAACCTCTCTAACGCTCCATTTCCAACTTTCTTTCTTGACCTGACTCTCCCTTCCATGGCTCTTATGATTAAATTAGTCTCTTATTTCCTCATTTTATTCTCTCTAACATTTCCTTTCAGCTACAGGGACATGACACTTAGATACCTCTCAGTTACTTTTCTAATAAGTACAAGAGACACGAACAAATGCAAAAGGCATGTACAAGTGGAGCTTGTAAGATTGAATGGGCTGACACGATAGAATGAAAAAGCGAAGGGCATCAAGGATCAACCTACCAAAGAATGAAGACAAGGACACAGGTTCTGTGGACTGTGACAACAGAGACTAGGCTAGTGCTAGAGACAGGCTAGGTAGGAAGAGAATAGAGCATCAGTGGCCTTGAAAGTCAGCCTGAAAATAGTTTGGTAGCAGAAAAGGGACATTATGAAAGTTTATGGGGATCTACCCAAAAAACTTGAAAACCTTTGTCCGCAAAGACTTATGTACCCCAATGTTCATTGCAGTGCTGTTCACAGTGGCCAAAACATGAAAACAATCAAAGTGCCCTGTGACAGATGACTGAATAAAGAAGCTGTGGTACATATACACAATGGAATATTACTCAGCTGTAAGAAAAGATGAAATATTGCCATTTGCAACAAAATGGATGGACCTGGAGATCATCATGCTTAGTGAAATAAGTCAGACAGAAAAAACAAAGAACTGTATGACTTCACTCATATGCGGAATATAAAACTGAAAGCAACACAGAAAAAAACCAAAAAACAAAATGAACAAACAAACAAATAACCCATGGACACAATCAATAGTTTAATGTTTACTTGGGGACAAGTGGGTTAGGGAGGGGAGAAAGGGGAGGGGGTGGGAGAGGAGGGGGGAAGCTAAATATAAGGTGATGGAAAGAGAAGTCACATTAGGTGGTGAACTTATTATACAACAAGCTGACAATGCACTGTAGAACTGTATGCCTGAAACCTATGTAATCCTTGCTAACAGATGTCACCCCAATAAGTCTAACAATAAAAATAAATTTAAAAAAAGAAAATTTAATGTTTTGAAATTGAAAATCCCCTGCCTATCATCATCTTGAGGGACCTTAAGATGTACATTACATCAAAGGGGTGACAGATTTTGAGGTTAAGAAGTGCTGGCACTCAAGA